>WSTH01000372.1:0-26378 GCA_019616345.1 Ceratobasidium sp. 395
CGAGCTAGATTCATAAGGATGCCTAGTGAAGTTTTCTTAAATAAATAGAAGGTTCAATTGAAACTGTGTGCACTCACGCCGAACATAATCCCCCCGTTCCGCCATTAGTTCTGAGCTGAGAACAAAATGTTCGCCTTTCTCGTTGGTTCGACAAGGTAACCCTTCCAGAAGTGGGTCCGACTTCAAGCCAAGGTTACATATCAACGCCGTGTACTTGTGTTCGATGGTGTAGCGGTGGTGAGGGAGACACTGGAACCATGGTAAGAGAAACTGGTGCTTTTGTTCCTGTGGTGCCGGAATTTCAGCAAAGCTAAACCAAAAACAATCATCTCGCTTACCTTGCTACCGCGCTGGACAAGGGCTGGTGTATGCTTCAGAGCCAAGTAACAGAAGTATATGCGCACGCGACGTTCAGCGCCGACATCAATAATCCGAGATATCCTTTCGTCTTTGGCACCGCCCCAGTCGTTAAGGTAGTCCAACCACGACTATTGAAAATCAGTTACTATAACAAAGTATTAATTGAGGGACTTACTCGCCGGCGGTTTTCGACCACGATCTTGGCACATCCAAACCAGACGCGGGTCCAGGTAGACTCCTCTGAGACGTCATATCCTTGTTCAGGGCTATTGGACAATCGGCGGTTATCAAGCCCGAACCCGAGCACAATGTTCTCGAATACGCTTGGCGAGATGGTCTTATTGAATATCTATGACTATGATATTAGTAACTGTGCTACAATGGGACGAGCAGAGTGGACGTACCTCGGCTGTGCGCCTCTCCTTCACAACCAGTGGATCGACCTGGGCTGGCTCAGAAGGCGCATTGCCCTCGAGAGCGTCTAGACCGGCAAGGACTTCAGGATCGTTAAAGTCCAACTCGTGATCATCGTAACCGTAGCTTTCTTGGCTCTCTTCGTCAGCGACCGTTTCTTGGACGGGTTTTGGTGGGAGAGTGGCAAGAAAAGCATCTCGAGCATTGCAGAAGGCTTCTAAAAATTGCTTAATTTCACGTCGAGCTGCTGTATTGTTCTTGAGATCTAGCTGAAAAATCGTTTGGACGAGATCTGGGGGGCGTCAAATAAAAGCGACTTCAGGGAAACTTAAACTCACTTTGAGTCAGTAACGCGACCTCGGGATATGTTTTCTTGCTATCTCGGTCAAAACCACAGGTACTTGTGATCGCCGCGACGCTGCGAACTAGACACAACACTAGTATGACCAATCTGTTGCGTTGAGCCAATTGAATATCACCTCGCATGTCGCTCTGGAGGGATTCGAGCATGAGGTGCATCCAAGAGACAAGTGGTTCCAGCTCGAGCTGATGATATTTGAATAGCAATCCAGTATACTGAAAAGCACGAATGCACGCTTCACGAGAACGCATATCAGCCGTCTTGAACGACACCAGACCTTGCATGCGTCGAATGCAGTCCGCTCCGCGCTCAGATGTAGGGTCGGTGATTAAAATTACCAAAAACATAGCAAAGCTGTTGAACAACCTAGAAAGATCCATGTCTGTGGCCGGGTTATCGTTCGTAAAGTTAAGTACTGCAACGGGCGAATAAGCGGAATAAAGCTTGCGTGCGCTAGTAGGGCTATCGACAGTATTCTTGCGGAATATTTTGAGAAACATACTCCAGGCCGTGTCGCCGTTGCTGAACCGCGCCAGCTGCTCAATATCCAAATTACGTATGAACGCCGGGAAATCTGTTCGTTCGTCTCGAAGTTTGGCCAGCTTTCGGGTCTGAAATACCGGGTACAAGAGGTTGAGAAGTCGGTCCGGCTTGGAATAATTCCAACCCCACATTGTATGCAAAAGCCAGCACCGAGCGGTTACAATACGAACATAATAATCGACTCGTTGACGTCTTTGGCGGGCCTCTTCAACCACTTTATCTTCCTTAAGCCGTATATCTTTGATCGTTTTGCAAACCCAAGGCCATCGAGATATAGCGGGATGCGTGGAAAGTAGTCGCCCTGTTTGGGATGAAAAGGCCTCAAGAGCGGAGAAACTGAAAATAAGCTCCCAGCGTCGCTCACTTTCATAGACCTTATAAGGCAAATGAAAATCCAGAGAGCCGAGCACCATCTCAATTCTACTCCAAAGGGGTTTCCATGCGGTTACACCAGAAAATTCCGTATCGTCGACTAGGTAAAGCAAGCAGATCCAGATTTCTAAGACAGGGTCGTCCAGGTCGGTGTAGGAGTTATGAGCCTTGCGAATATTGTCTGCGACATTGTGCCCCAACAGCAAGCGAATCGTTCGTTGAATCGCGGTGTCCAAGTCTGTCGTAGTCAAGCTTGACGTTTCAGATATCCGAAGAGCGCGCCGGCGATTACCACAAGCAACACGAACCGCTAGCTCAACAACAAACCAGTGGAAGGAAAGCCAAGATAAACTAGATGCCAGGGATGTATCGTTCACGGCAGGGTCGGTTAGAGATAGCGTGTTCACTGCTTTGAAGATCTCGGTCGCATCCTCTGCTAGAAATGCGCGCGTACCGGAGTTAATATCAAGGCTTGCCTCGTCAGCTTCTTCATCGGGTGATTCCAAGAGGGAGGTTGTTTGGAGAGCAACAAACCGAAAACTCCGGGCGATGTTGTTGTCGCTTTCGCGTTCTTGCCCGGCGAGCCAGATTGCCCAGTGGGGAATGAGTCGTCGTACTTGATCTACGAAATCAGTGCCGGTAACTCGCGTGTCAAGATGCTCGCCAAATAGGATAGCTGGAGTGGCTTCAGCAGGCTGTGTCTCAGCCGCAACGGCGACATTGATGAGGTTTTGCAGGTAGCCTCGTCCAATATAGGTAGAAGGCGAGAACTTGACATGAGGTCGGAACGGGACGATGCCAGAGTCAGTCGAAACAGATCGTTGACTAAATGCGTCTGACTTTGCGGGGCGACGCGGAGGAGATGCTGCTTCGGGTTGCCCTTGAGAATGACCACGCCCTTCGCGTATGTGTATATTGGCGGAAACGGCCCGGTTGTGAGCTGATGTTTTGCCCTTCCCTAGTTTCCGTTCGGGGTCGGGTATGATAGTCGCATCCAAAAGCTCTGCAAGTTCGCCCTGAATCGTAAATTTACGTCTGGAGCCGGAGCTGTGTTTAGCCCCAGATCCGGAGGCGCGAGTAGTTCGACTGCCAAATTGTCGGCTCTGTTTTGGTCTGCGGGAATCGTGACTACCGCTTGCGCGAATCCGAGCATCGTCCCCCGACGAGGAGAGTTCCAGGACGCCATTTTCTGGGCTTGAAGCCCGAAACATCGAGGTAAGCTTGGCCTGCTTCATTTTGCGCCCATCCTGATCGTATCCGGTTCGGGCAGAACGAGATTTTTGCCTAGAGTTGCCTGCGGGTCCACCCGTCCTACTCAACATACGGTTTATTAGATCGCCGCCACCGCCTCTTCCGTCACCTCCATCTCGCTTTGGGCTCCTTCTCTCCAACCAGCTCGAAATTTCTTCGTCATCAACTACGGGCATGGTGACTTCAATAACAGAAGGATCGTCCGATGATAGAATTTCCACGATATCGTTGCCGCTACTATCGTCTGAAATGTGACCGGTGCTCTTTGGAGGAAACACTCGCGGGCGAATCTGTTTTCGAACTTGAGGGGAAGTAGGGAGGCTGGGGCGTGGTGATACAGTACTTTGAGTCGGTCTGGGCACGTCATCGTTATCGCTCTCAGAGTCTCCAAGTAGCACCAGGGGCTCGTTAGTTCCTCGCATTCGCGTCCTCGCTCGCGATTGGCCGGGACGTAATGGTGAATCTGGCCGTACCCTGTCGGTAGTTTTGGTTTGTTGCTTGCGAGTCTGTTCCTCCATTTGTCTTCGCACCCAAGCGGCAGGCATCATTCGATACAAGATACGAAGGCGTTTGCGCTCAGCTGCCGCTATGGGATCTGTACTAGATTCGTCGGATTCAGGCTCACGTTCAGACTCGGATGAGTCTGAACTAGCTTGACTTGATTCCTGGACTTTTGTCTGTCGTGTGCGTTGGCTTGGTGGTCGAGGAGTCTTGTGGACTGTGTTGGAGACTGTGGAGCTAGGAGGGGGCGAGGATAATATTTGACGGGTAGATGAGCTTGGCGGGGAAGAGAGCGAGAGGGCACGGTGTTCGAATCTTTCCTAGAAGCATGTCGTGTTAATCGAGGTTACCTGATGTAATGCAAAGGGATAACTTACTGTAGCACTAATGGGAAACGGTTTAGGCCTAGGATGTGCTTTTCTCGAGGCAACCGAATCTTTTCCTTTCTCTTTTCGATCTCTTCGTTTCACAGGGGATTCGTCATCAGATATTATGCCACCAAAACCAGCAAGCAAAGCCTCCATGTCAATCGCAGGCACCACAGGTTCGGTTGGTCTATTCCTCTCGACTCGAGGAGGGGTAACGGGTGGGACATACACGTCCTGTGACTCCTCATCCTCTGGCACAATAAAGCCATTCATTTCGGATTCGGCCTGTCGCTGATGCCCATGTTCTCGCAGTGCCTTTTCTCGCTCGATTGCCTGGAGTTTGACGATCGCGTCATCAAGGCCGGCACGACGCATAGAGTTTTTATAGTGCGCGTATTCGAAAGCGTAAGGGTGCTGTTGTTGAGCGGTTCTTGTCCGGAGGGTGCGCCCCTGAGGAATGTCTGGGGGAATATCTAAAAGAGGTTCTTGGGCTAATGACAACGGTGAGGAAGGTCGAGGATCGTTGGCCGTTTGGGGTACAGCTACAACCACAGAATTAGGGAGTGGCGAAGCTATGCTAAGACCTGGGGGAGATATTTGGCCTATTATCGGGAGTGAGGCTGGTGGGAAAGAACTAGCATTCTCCTCAGGTGGAAGACTGAGGGAAATGGGTGGTGATGAAGTAATATCGCCGACCTCAGATGGGGAGAGTTCCGGCTCAACTAGAGGAGATTTTATTAAAGACACTAGGTAATCGATCAATGCCGAATTCATGCAAGGAATTCGGGCAATACGCACTTGGTGACCCGACACGGGACGTCTCCATATTTTCATTCTCTGACGGACCATCGAGTTCGATCTGAGAAGTTTGAGATAACAGATCCTCGAGTTCTCGGATTGCCGCTGGTTCCTCCGCGAGTAATACGGGACTAGTGTCGCATAACTTGGCTGGTCGAAAGAGATGTTTTGCAGGCGAGTATCGAGATGGAGCGAGGTCTGGAGACGAGGTCTGAGGGAAAGCTTGAGAAGTATCGTTGTCCTCAGTATACGCCTCATCGTCCTCGGACATCCGTGTTATATCGGTCGGACTAGACGAGCGTGAAACAGGACGAGAACGAAATCTGGTATCCCCAATTGCAGTCTGTGGAGCGGCCGAATGGTCGCCTACCAGAGGCGTTGAACTATCATTCTTTCCGTCATCTAGCTATGCTTCTTCAAACCCCAAACCCCACGGACGATTCGGGAACTTACATTGGACAACATATCTATGTGCGAAGACCCGTTACTCGCACCACCCTGGTATTTTTCAAGCGATCGATTAGCCATCATTTCTGCGAGCTCTTCTGCATCAGAGGTGAGAACCTCCTCTTCAACACCTTCGCCTTCATTATTTAATTCTTGGGATAGCGAGTGGCTAGCAGGAGTGGGATCCGAGAGATGGCTGGCTGGGCTGATAAGATCCATCTCATCATCAGATAGCTCGGTATTGATTTGATCCATAGCCTCAGGAGATTCTCTAGCACATAAAGCAGCAGCAGTTTGTCATGATTGGTTCGGGCACTGGTGGTAGTTACAGTTCGAGGCGCGTTGATTCGCATCACGATCACGTGAGTCCCGATTGGTACTGTAACGTTGATCGATCATCACAACGACCAAAGAATGCGTGAAGATAAATGCGTGAATTAGTTGGCTTGTATGTACATTGCTTGCTCGTAGCAAAGTCAAGTCTCATATCACATCCCCCTTCGATCTTATTTGAGTGCTCGCCTTCAACGCGTTTCCGGCACCCCAACAGAAAGATCGACAACATCATGCGGGAAGAATGTTGTCTCAAGCTGAGATTCGTGAACACTCATGCATTATCAATCGATCGCTTTCAGTTTTCACTCGTTCATATAACTGATATGATTAATCACAGTAACAAACAGGCAATTTGAAGCATCTAACGCGTTAACATGAAAGACAAACACTTCCTCTGATCACTCCCAGACTCTGATGACGAAAACTCTGATTGCTCCAACGCGTCACTAATCATCTTGACAACCACCGGAAAGACCTCGACTGGCGTATACTCGGCGATCTTCACACGTTTAATCTCATAGAAACATACACCTAACTAATCGTCGCGTGTCCACGAATGCTTTTACAATGGCACAGCCGCCCCACCACCTTAAGCTTTCGAATTGGCAGCTTCCGTATTCCGTTGGGCGAGTTGCTAGGACCGGGGGGGGGCCAGGTTCGTTGTCCGTTGTTCGTCGTAGCCACAGCCCCCTCCTCGGGTGGGAACGCTTCGTCAGACAAGTCCACGTAGAACTCCAGTCGTCCGTTCCTCCTGGGCCGAGTAGTAAACGCCGTGTCATATCCAAACACTTCTTCGTCCAGTATCATTAACCCAGCAAACACCTCGCAAAACTCCTGGCTGCGTATGTCCACCGGCTTCGAGTGCAGTATCCCGCTCCGGTCGAACCGCACAAACGTCGCCCCCTACTTGCATACGACCAGCCCATATAGATAGCGACGATGCAACTGGTGCGCAAACACCGCCCGCACGTACCGCGTCAGCTGCTTTGTCCCAGTCTTGAGGTACGTCGCCTGCTTCTCCGCCTCGATCGGCGTCCTGACAGTCTCCCAGTGACGAGTGGCCCTCCCGAACAGCGGTTGGTCGGGTTCGATTCCAGCCATGTCGTCGTAGTGAGCCGTGATAGGTTCCGTAGAGACGTTGAAAAACTGGTGGTACCCTCACTGCCGTCAGCGGACGCCTTGACGATAACAAGTACCTCGCGGATAGAGCTATAGAGTTGGCGCTCCCGAGTGATGTGATCATTGAATCGGAGAGCGTCGAGGTTGACTTCGCAGTCCTCAAGTACGGTCTGTAGCCTGGCCGAGTCGACAGTTAGGAGGTTCTTGGCGAGTCCTGGGTCACAGAATATCCCTCCCTGCATACCAGACCCGAGGAAGCGAACCATCTCGGGCCGTTCAGGTGCGTCGGGAGTCACGAGGATAGCGTTGGTCGTACGGAAATAGGTAGCGTCGGTCGTATGGAACTGGTGGATCTAGAGTTGCGAGACGTCATACCAGCGTTCCTAGAACTTTCGTTCGTTCGTTCATTGTGCGGATCCAACGTCGCGACGAGTGGTAGTGTCTGCCACGCTGTCGCGAGCCTTTCTTGGAGTCGCCTTGTTGTCTAGAGTGGCGACACTAGCTTCGGTGAGAGATTCCGCCTTGCGCTTGCTGTCAGTCGAGGAAGTAGCAGTCTGGTTCCGAGCACGGTGGTTGGGTGTCTTCGACGAGGAAGCTATGCTTGAGCGAACCGAGACTTGGTAGTTGAGTTGCAACTCACTCACCTCTCTCGCACTCTATACTATAGATTCTGGGCGGCAACTCCCCTGCGGTGCTTGAAGAGGTCGTCAGCGCCCAGTTCAAGAAGAGAACCAGTGGAGAACGCGTTCATGATCCAGTAAACAGCAGCAAGTCTCGGGTCGCGTCCATAGTTTAGTCCTCAGCAGGTTCGTTCTCTGCAACTAGCGTCCAATTAGTCACGTATCACCTAGCTAACAGAGCCAGCGATTTGCCACCGAGCAAGAAATTGGCGAAAGTCGAGGACCAAGGTGATGATCGCGCTCTTGATGACCCGGATAACACGAATTTTAACACCCGGGATGTGAGATTTCCACAATCGCCGGAAAAGGAGGTAAATGTGTAATTTTGAGACGGGGTTCAAAATACTGAAATTTAGCAAAGAGGACACACGCACTATTTTTTTGAAATGGTGGCTGATGTGTGTTGCTGCAGTGTTTGGAAACGGCAGCTAGCGACGGCAGTGGGGTTGGCAGTGGGGCCGGTCAATAGAGAGAGGGTTCGGAGGCGAGGCCCTGTGACAGAAGGCCGGTTATGACATCACAGGTAGTTTGTTGGTGATTCATTGTTAATCGGAAGAGAAACCTGTCGAATTTTAGCTTCAAGGAAGTTGAAAGGGGAACCCATCACAAAACTGTTTTGATCGAGCGAGATGGAGAACGGCAGAGTGTGTCAGAATTAGTGGTAAAGAATGTGGAAATTCAACTAAGACTTTGTTAAAAGGAGAACCTCATCAATCGGCCAGAATCATTAGGGTAATACAACAGTCAATTTCAACATTTATTACGAGTAGTTCATCAGGAAAATCCCCCCCAGCCTTGGAGTATTAGATAGTGACAAAAGTCCTAAAAGTCGCCCGAGCTGGGGTGCGACTTTCTAGGTGCTAGTTAGTACTTCGCGAGCACTCGGAAAGTGCTCGCGAGGTAAGGGTCCTGTTTGACAACTCACTAACCGGCGCCTGCCCATCTCGCGGCTCCTGGCTGTCAACCCGGCTCTGAACGCATCGGCTCACAGGGTGCTTGACCGTCATGCCGTGGCCCGGCCTAATGGCCATTCGCCGGCTCGTCAAGTTGTTTACTCGTCGGGTATATCACTTTGCTTAGCTATGCACGCGATAGAGGGTCATGGATTTTATTTATATGTATTAAAAGCGACTAATAAACACGCCAAACGCGGCTAAAAGCCATGGGGGAGAGGACACAAGTATCAAACGGCGGGAAACACGCAGCACAACGGAAACACGCACCAGCAGAGCATAGACGGCACACTTCCGAAATTGCAGCTAGAAAATGACAGGGACAGAGGCGGGCGCACGATGTGCGGCGCCGTAACGAAGTTGACGCGTGGGCGAATGGTCGCCAGAAACGATGGTGTGTTGGCGAGTTAGCGATAGCATGGGCGTGAGAATAAACGTACGCACCGGCAACGTGCACGGTTCAGCGTGGCCGTGAGTGGTTGGTACGGGCGGGCATGGGCAGATGGTCAGTGCAGGCGGGTGCGAGCCCGCAGGGAAGACGTGGACGCGTGGGCGGTATACATGTTGTTGTTGGTAAGCGGTTCAATCGCCGTCACTGCCTGGCGTGACCTCATGTGGTGCGCACAAGCGTGAATCGGCAGGGGCAGACGCGGGGCCAACTGGCAGCGAGGTGGGTGAGTGTGTGCCGGCGCGGACATAGATAGACGCACGCTTACCGGGTGTGGCGTCCTTGGTGAGTACCTTAGTCAAGTGGTCTGGCGGAGGAGCTTGAGACGTCGAGGACATAGGCAAGGTTGAGTCGAAGGGCGAGGGCAAGGGTCTGGCGGAGGGTAGACGAAGAAACCGCTAAGTCGTGGTGTGGTCCGGTCACAAGCCGGCACATCACGTGCCATTTTCGATCTACCGGACCGCCACACCCTGCCTATTTCGACCAACACCACACAAGCTAAGTCGCTTTCCATTGCTCGCCCGCCGCACACTAACTCAATGGAACACAGGATATGCAACACCCATAGATATGTCCTCAACGCTGAGAGAAAATACCCCCACGCCGCCTGTGAGTCTCAACTTTGGGCCTGCCATCCCCTGCTCACCACTTGCTTTAGCAGCACCGCCAGCCGCGCTACGGGTGCGCAATGCTTCGCGCGCAAGCAAACTCACGTAGCGCACTACCACGGGCCGCACTCGATTTCGCCCCTTCGATCTACTCCTTAATACACGATCAACAATCGCTACGGCTATGCATTGCCCGGAACACGCTAACACGCCTGCTCCCCCAACCCAACCCAACTCGACCTGCCTGGCCACGTCATGGACAAGGATACGAGATATTATAGCCGCACCCCACTTGCCTTGTATCCCCGCCCTATGCGCCATGCGCGTCACTTATGTCCAATAATTGGGACATATTACCAATATGCGTGCGTGCCCGCGCACTGATCAGAATTTCGTTGAACCACAATCATATGTATTTACGCCGCGTGTTCGTTCCCATCAGCTTACATTCATGTTCTTCTTATATACATACAAATAAAACTTGTGACCGTCCGTCGTGTACACAGTCAACCATATTGCTACAACCCAACCTGAAGAACCAACGCGTTGATAAGCCGTCGGCAAATGATCGCGGCGACGGCCTGCAGGACGGCCTGACACCAAAATGCCAGCCAAGCACCCTGTGAGCCGATGCGTTCAGAGCCGGGTTGACAGCCAGGAGCCGCGAGATGGGCAGGCGCCGGTTAGTGAGTTGTCAAACAGGACCCTTACCTCGCGAGCACTTTCCGAGTGCTCGCGAAGTACTAACTAGCACCTAGAAAGTCGCACCCCAGCTCGGGCGACTTTTAGGACTTTTGTCACTATCTAATACTCCAAGGCTGGGGGGGATTTTCCTGATGTTACAGCGTAGTATGTACACGGTGTCAACAGTAAAGGAAATATCCCAGGCAACGCTCCTGTATCTACAACCTGGTACGAGTTGAAGTTTGTGATTGGTCGCGGGAGGTGTTGAGGGCGGTCATATCACGGCGAGTGCACATTGAGGCGAGTAAACGCTGCGAACGATAGCGCTAATGCTAGTGTCAGTAAAGGCAAGATAGATGGGAATGTACTCACTGCACAGTCCGACTCATTCATCAGTGGATGCTTATAAATGGCGGGTTGGGCACCAATCGTGTAAGTAGAGCAAGCAGGTGCGTGAGTGAGGGCGTGAGTAGTGGGCGATATTGTAGGTAGGCAGTCAACTCACTATCTCTGCCTTGCATGGCTGCCCGTGGCGTGCACGAATGTGGGCGTGCTGGGCAGGTGCGGGAGGCGGCTGGCAGTTGGGTTGGTGAGCATGGGCGTGAGCAAGGATAGCGTACAGACGCACCAGGGAGCGCACGAAATAGCGCAGCGCCCGTCGCAAATATGCCTGTGTGCGGCCGAGGTGGGGAATCGTGGTTCGGCAGCAACGATGAGGCCACGCAGAGGGTGGTGGCGAGTCCAAATGGGTGCAAGGGAGGCACGGCGGACAGCGCAAAGTCAGCGTTGGGTATGGGTTGTGGGGTGCGACTCACCGTAAACACGCTTGGACGAGGGTGCTGAGGGATGGCTATAGTGGCGAGTAGAGAATCACCAAATATCTGGCTTAGGTTGCATAGTGGTGGAGGTGGTGGAGCCGTGGAGGGCGAGCTGAAAACCACCAAGTCGCGATTGAATTGCGACCCTGGGTGGCACATCACGTGCCATTCTGGTTCCGCCAATCCCGTCCTTTGCTCGCCACCACCACTCCCTCTTTCACAACCGGCTTGCCGCCTCTCGCCCGCCCCCACAGACCCCTCAAGTAGATCCCGCCACAACGAGCGCGAGCACTTATGTGGCCTCCAGCTTCAATCTTGGGTCTGCTGGCCTCGCTCCGGTGGCCGTGTCCGCCCGAGGCAGCCCGCCAAGCCGCGAAAGCTGCCCACGGCTGCCTAAGCTAGCGTGAACCCCTGGTGCAGCAGCATTACAGTGTGTACTCTGTGATGTGCTCAAGTAACATAATAATGCTGAACACTTACTAGTACTGTTAGGAACATTGCCGCTAGTACCGGCCTTGAATGTCGCCTTGACCTGAAAACCATTGCGCGACAGGCCCAAAACGCTGGGTGCAATTGTAAGGTGCGTGTACTCACTATTTTCTCTACATCGCTCACCTTCCGAGCAAAGTGTTTGCCACCGTGATCATACCTTATCCGTGGTGGACCATATGGATACACGCCGCGCCCAACGTATGTTGATCCTGTGACCTCACATTTGCCCTACTGACGCATTTTATCCTCGACCTCAACGATCGTGTCACGCTGTGCTTGCCACGCGCTTGCCGTCACTTACCTCAACGTACTGTGGACTGCGCTCCCACATTGCTTCCCACCGCCCGCCATCGTCATTGCGCGCGCCAATGTGACGATTTGTTTGTATCACGACGACTCACACGCCCGGGCCGGTTGGACGTGCTACCGCACTACCGTCCACTCAATTTTGTTGCTAGTCGCACTATGAAATACTATGGGGGCTTTTGCCCCCGCTCTATCCTCATTTCAACCCCCAAATATTGTAAAAGTATTGCGAACTACCGTATTCAATGACCTGTATTCGCCTAATATATGCGCTAAAAGCTGCTTCTTAAAAAACTGCTGAAACCGTGTCAAATGTGAAATTTCAGAAATGTTAAAAGGGGAAGGCTTAACTTACACAAGCTACGTGTTAAAATTCGCAGTCATTAATCTTAAACTTAGCAGTAAAGCTTGGTAATTACAGTCATACACCGTCATGTGACACAACACCACCAAATGCAACAATCGCTTTTATGTTAACGCCGACAGCCGTTGCAGCCGTCGGGAAGAGCGAAAATATCATGAGTACAGGTGTTGAAGGGGGATTTACGACTAGATTCAACTATATCATGCACTATTCCGACGATATCTATGCTATTTCAACTGGTAGAGCAAGGCGTCTTGTTTAGTGGGGGGTTAGATGGCGGGGTGCGGTCGGTGGATGACCGATCTGGCCGATTGTTTCACATGATGGTGAATCACGTGTTTGGAGGCATTGACCGCATTGTCGCTCACCTCTCCCTCATTTTGGACACTACAAATTTAATATTTGGTACACTTGTTCTTCCCTCCCGTAGCTATCGTTGTACAAAAATTGAGCTTGTTTGCTGGTCAGTGAGCAAAGCTACGGCCGCGGCAAACAAGTTGTTGCAAATGGTAGTGTATGACTGTATCTGTGTTAAAATTCGACACCTCCCAGGCGTCAGGAGATATCCCTGATCGGTTTGAAAGGCTTTGTGCCATAAGCGCTTGTGTAACGGGTAATGTATCTGCTCCAGGAACAACCGCGAGGCCAGAAAAGTAGTTGCAAGGCGAAACCAGAGATATGCAGAAGTCGAAAAAAACAAGAGCTCCGTCCTTTTAGTATCAGATTGATTTTCTTCTATAGCTGACATATAGGTCATAAAAATGGCCATTATAGGTATATCGTGGAACAATGTATAACGAGCGATCTCCTATAGCAAACGGCGAAACGTCTACCTAAGAAATATAACATTTTTTCTAGTAAATAAAGTGTGCTCAACAACTTTCTCAATGCGGCTAGTGTCTCGCATGTGTAGAATCAACTAACTAACCTGTAAATAAACGCGATTCTGAAGAGCCCCCTGGACTACAGTAGGATCTGAATAACCATACAGTAGCTATATGCGCACAGTATATTGGCCCGGGTGATAGAAAGGAAGTAGGATGGGGTTACTCCTAGGGCTGGAATGCTGCGCATGAGGGATGGGATGGGGATGGAGACAGAACCATGCACTTGCAAGCTCTCAAACGGCCCGGCATAAGTCCCAAGCGGCTCAGAATCCACAGGAAATACACGAACACAGATACTGCTAGCTACTATAGCCCTTTAATAGATCACATATATCTGTACCATTCTCGTGGTTGTATGTACGGGCAGGTAGTTCGAGTGTATGCGCTACTTCTGTTGGTTTATTTCCCGGCCATCAACTCTTACTCCTCAGCATAGCCGTTTTTTGAGACTTCCATCGATAACATCAACAAGTAGCTTTCAGGCAGTCATGGTAGCGTTAAAGCGGGGCAGGTCCAATGGGATGAGCGGAGGCGTCAGCTGGCGCCTAAGTGAAATGCAACGTCTCGTAGTTAACCTTGTGGCTGATGAGCGTAGGCGTGCTGATGGCGTGGCGCACTGCATCGATGTACCGTACTCACGACATAAAATAGCAAGAGCTGGTACTATCATGTCAAGATGCAATACGTCCCATCAGATGAGTGACCCAGCGCCAAAATCGGAGAACTACGCAACATATTCTTTACTGCCACCGACTGAGCTAAAGTTCAGCACGGTAAGCGCCTCCAATCGCCAATCGGGGAAACTGAGAGTACGATGCTGATGTTTTGAGATTTTTGGACTATATAGGCATCAGATGTGAGTACGGCAATGGTAGAGCGTGCTCGAAACCTGTGGCTAATAGCTCGATTCGATCCGTAGGCGGATACGTTGTTACAGGGTGACAAGACGCAGGCTGGAGAGGGTATCGACGAATCAAACGTGAGTAGGTCGTATATATGCGGGTACCTAGGAGTGTAGTACTATATAGCTCTGAAATACGCTCACAGAGACATCGCATCCAGGGCACTGATGATGGAGAGGATCACCTGAAGGTCCCTAGTTTTGCACAAGCAACAGTCACAACAGGTAATGCATGGTTCGAAATTATTGGGTTGCTAAAAATTTGGGGACTCGTAGAACTACCAAATCAGCCGTTGCTCGAAGACCGAGAACCGGTACAGCCAAGATTGAATGATACACCAGAGGACAACAAGCGCTCGAACATTACGGTCTATATTAGTATGGTGCGTGCTCTACTGTCATCAGTAACAGGATACTTTAAGTGACCACATGTGATGATGAAAAGGCGCGCGATCGGACATTCGGTCAGGGGCTGACTAGAGCAGAACGTACAATACAAGTCGGCGACCTTCGCACTGTTTATGTGATGATTGACTGTGTGAGGCAGGCAGTCAAGCTTGCTCTCGACAGTCATCTAAAAAAACCAGGCTATCCGAGCGATCTAGGAATTGTCTACTTGGCATTATTTAATCAACTAGGGAAGCTGGAGGACATCCGTATAGCGGTCGACTGTCTGACGCAGTCAGTTCCGCTCACACCTGAAGGTCATCCAGATATGCCAGTCCGGCTGTACAGTCTAGGAAGCGCCTACGGAGCATTGTTTGATCGTTTAGGCGAGCTACAACACATTTATATTGCGGTTGGCTGTTATGTGCAGGCAGTTGGGCTCACCCCTGACGGTCATCCAAATAAGCCACGCTATTTGAACAATCTAGGGACCACTCATATAACGCTGTTTGAACGACAAGGCGAGCTGGAGCACACCCTTATCGCAATCGACTGTCTGGTGCGGTCAGTTACGCTTACTCCCAACGATCATTCAGATAAGCCAGGTCGTCTGAACAATCTAGGAGTCGCCTACGAGACACTGTTCAATCGACTAGGCCAGCTACAGCACCTTCATATGGCGGTCGACTGTCAGGCGCAGGCAGTTGCGCTCATCCCCGACGGTCATCTAAATAAGCCGGCCTATCTGAGCAGTCTAGGAAGCGCCTACACAAGGCTGTTCGATTATTCTTTTTGAACATGTTGGGATTAATAATAGCTGTGTTAAAGGGCTCGGAAGCTGCTATCAACCTTTTCGAAAAGCGGTCTAGTATATACCCAGACGGACCACAGTTTCCAAGGCTGAACGAACCATCACTTCATGCGCTGCTATTCGATCTCAGAACTTATGAGAAATAAACGAGCGCAGAGACTCCTAATAGCTCTAGCCTTTCGGATCGCATATAGCGGCACCACTTTGGTGGCTGTATGCACGGGCATATCCCGTTGGGTGGGGTATATAGTTCGAGTGCATGCTCCGCTACTTCTGTCAATTTATTCCCCCGACCATCAACTCTTATTCCTCAGCATGTCCACTTTTTGACATTATCATCGAGCATATCAGCGAACAGCTTTCAGGCAGCCGTGGTAGCATCAAAGCGGGCAGGACTGGCAGGATGAGCGGAGGCGCCGCCTGGCGCCAGAGTGAAATGCAACGTCTTGCAGTCAGCCTTGTGGCTGATGAGCGTGGGCGTGCTAACAGCGTGGCGCACCGCGTTGGCATATCTTTCCTATAATATAAGGTAGCGAGGGGTGTTACTACTGCGCCGACAAGCAATACATCTCACCAAATGACTGACCCAACGCCAAACTCGGAAAACAGTGCAACATACTCGTTATCTCCACCGACTGAGCAGAAGGTCACTACTGTAAGCTCATCCGACCGTTAACCAAAAGGACTACGCGTACGGTGCTGATGTTTCGAGACTTTGTATCACCTAGGAATCGGATAGTTTGGCTTGCTCGGAAATCGTGGCTGGCAGCTTGACTCCGCAGGCAGATATATTGTTACAAGGTGATATGACGCCGGCTAAGGAGGGTATTGACGAGCTGGATGTGAGTATGGTCGTTCATATGCGGGTGGTCGAAAGCGTGCCATCATATAGCTCTGAAACTCTTTCATAGAGTCCTCGGCGCATACAAGATACTGATGATGGAGAGGATCACTTGAAGGACCCTGGTTCTACACAAGCAAAATTTACAACGAAAGACGCATGGTTCGAGATTATTGAGTTTCTAGAAAGCTCGAGACTCGTAGAACTCCCGACTCAGCTGCTGGTTGAAGGCCGAAAATTGCCACAGCCAAGATTACATGATATTCGAGGGGATGACAAGCGCTCGAGCATTACAGTCCATGTTAGAATGGTGCGTTCTGTACTGCCATAGGTAGCAGGATACTTTAATTAACCACACATGATAACGAAAAGGCGCGCGGTCTGACCTTTGGAGAGCTGGCTAAAGTAGAGCATACAATACGAGTCGGCAACCTTTGCACTGTTTATACGATGATGGACTGCATGAGGCAAGCGGCCGAGCTCGCTCCCAACAGTGATCCAGGAAAGCCAGGATATTTGAACAATCTGGGTATTGCCTACGACACATTGTTCAATCGACTAGGCAAACTGGAGCATGGTCGTAGAGCAGTCGACTGTCTGGCATTGTCGGTTGCGCTTACTCCTGACGATGATCCAAAGAAGTCAAGCCGTCTAAGCAACATAGGAGTCATGTACCAAAGACTGTTTGATCGACGAGGCGAGCTACAGCATATCAATATGGCCGTTGACTGTGGGACGCAGGCTGTTGGGCTTGCTTCTGACAAACATCCAGATAAGCCAGTCTATCTGAACAATCTAGGAGGCGCCTACCAGAAACTGTTCAAACGATTAGGCGAGCTACAGCACATTCATATAGCTGTCAGCTATGGGGAGCAGGCAGTTGCACTCACACCTAGCAATCATCCGGATCGGGCAAGCCATCTAAGCAGTTTAGGAAGCGCCTACCAAACACTATGTGATCGACTAGGCGAGCTGCAGCATATCTATATGGCCGTCGACTATAAGGCGCAGGCAGTCGCGCTTACTCCTGACGGCCATCCGGATAAGCCAGGCCTTCTAAACAATCTTGGAATCGCCTATGAAACACTGTTCTATCGACTAGGCGAGCTGCAGCACATTTATCTGGCCATTGACTGTAAAACGCAAGCAGCTGCACTCACCTCTGACTGTGATCCGGATAAGCGAGCCTGTCTGAACAATCTGGGAAACTCCTATGAAGCACTGTTCAATCGACTAGGCGAGCTACAGCACATTCATATGGCCGTCGACTATAAGGCGCAGGCAGTTGTGCTCACTCCTGACGGTCACCCAGATAAGCCAGGCTGTCTGAACAGTCTAGGAAGGGCCTATGAAACACTGTTCAATCGAATAGGCGAGCTACAGTACATTCATATGGCAATCGACTGTAACACGCAGGCAGTTGCGCTTACTCCTGACAATCATCCAGATAAGCCAGCACGTCTAAGCACTTTGGGAAGCGCCTACACAACACTATTCAATCAGCTAGGCGAGCTACAGCATATTCATATGGCAGTTGACTATCAGGCGCAGGCTGTTGCGCTCGCTCTTGACAATCATCCGGATAAGCCAAGCTATCTGAACAACCTAGGAAACGCTTATGGAGCACTGTTCAAGCGACTAGGCGACTTACGGCACATTCATATGGCAATTGACTGTAAGACGCAAGCAGTTGGGCTCACTCCTAACGGTCATCCAGGTAAGCCAGGCCTTCTGGATAACCTAGGAAGCGCCTATGGAGCACTGTTCAAATGCCTTGGCAAGCTACAGCATATTAATATGGCCATTGACTGCGGGACGCAGGCAGTTGCACTCACTCCGGATGGTCATCCAGATAAGCCAAACTATCTAAACAACTTAGGAAGCACCTACGAAATACTGTTCAATCAAATAGGCGAGCGACAGCATATTCATGCGGCCGTCGACTGCCGCGTACAGGCAGTTACACTCACACCAAAGGGCGATCCTTTAGGAGCTTACCGGTTGGCAGGTCTGGGCCAATCATATTTCTTCCTGTTCAGTGCATCGTATGAACTTGAGCATATAGTCAAGTCAGAGCTGTACTCGAAATCTGCAGCTCTATCCCCGACTGGCTACCCCATGCACAGGCTTCAAGGCGCCACTCTTTGGGCGCGTCTGTCTAGGATAGGTCAATCTAACGTACTGGAAGCATACAACAGCTGCATGCTACGTCTTCCCGAAGCGGTATGGCTAGGCACCTCCGTTCGGCGTCGATTCGAGCGTCTAGCCTCAGATGTACGAGACCTCGTGTCCGATGCAGCAGCGGCTGCTCTCCTTGCGAATCGCTGTGACCTTGCAGTAGAATGGCTAGAGCAAGGACGCTGTCTAGTATGGGGTCAAATGTTGCAGCTGCGTACGCCGTTCGAAAAGCTTCGCGGGTCTCATCCAGAGCTAGCAGACGAGCTCTACACTCTGTCATCCCAGCTTGAAGATACGGGTAGTTTTACACGAATTTGCCAGACTGCAAGCATGCATGAAGGACTGTCACAGAATGGTGCATATACGCACAGCAGGTTAGCGGATATGCGAGACAGGCTCATCAACGAGATTAGGCTGAAACCAGGCTTCGATGACTTTCTTCGTCCGCCAAAAGTGTCGACCATCATATCTCACGTACAGCACGGAGCGGCTGTAATCCTGACTGTACATGAGTCTCAATGCGACGCCATCATCATCAAGCCAGGCGCTCGTGCCATTGACCACGTACCTTTGCCTGCTTTCTCTGACCAGAAGACAAAGGAGCTTTGTCAGCAGCTAGTCCTGTGCCTTAAATCACAAGGCATTGCACGTGGGGTTAAGAGAGGCGACGGTTCACTTCAGGTCTCATTCAAGAATATACTAGCTAGTTTGTGGTTGGACGTTGTAAAGCCAGTTCTGGATCACCTCAATATAACCGTAAGCCTGTGCGTTCAAGGTCTACCGTTTCTAAGTGATCATGTTTCTTGTCGTCTCTATAGCGGGTGCTTCTCATCGATGACCTTCCTCACATCACATGGTGCATCGCCGGCGCTCTATCCTTCCTACCCATCCACGCTGCAGGCATATACGATAGCCCTAGCACGATCCTGTCGAATCTAGCCATCTCGTCTTACACACCGACTATCAGTTCCATGGGTCGGTCTCATTCGACTCCACCAACCTTCTCCGGCGTGCTGGCTGTTGGCCACCAGTCGTCCATCCGCGGCCTCAGCCCCTTGCCTGGCACCAAAGACGAACTCGATAGGGTGGAAGAGCGGTTTGTCAATAGGCAGCTCACTCGACTCGAAGAGGATGCAGCGACGGTAGACGCGGTAGTGAAAGCGATGGCAGACCATAGCTGGGTCCACTTTGCTTGCCATGGCTCTCAGGACCCACTCGATCCGATGAACAGTTCGCTGCACCTGCACGACAAGCCTCTCAGCCTCGCTATGATATCGAGACACTCGATGAAGAACGCACAGCTCGCGTTTCTGTCGGCATGCCAGACCGCAAAGGGTGACTCGGAGCTGCCAAACGAGGCGGTCCATCTCGCAGCGGGTCTACTGATGGCTGGCTATGCAAACGTGATCGCGACTCTGTGGTCAATCAAGGACCAAGATGCGCCGATAGTTGCTGGAGAGACATATAAATGCCTGTTGGAAAGCGGAGTGCCGGACAGCAGGAAAGCAGCGAAAGCGCTGCACCGGGCAGTGAAACATCTACGAGATACGATTGGAGTGAATGAGTTTGCGCGGTGGGTACCGTACATACATATGGGAGGCTAGATGTAGACTAGGATATGGACCAATCAAACAATCAGATTTCTTGGATTTTGTCGACTATATGCGCACACGCAGAGATTTTTAGATAGTTTTATCACGATCGATGAAAGCATCTTCCGAAGCGCCAAAAAAATCTGACATTTCATTCAGACACAGAAAGTCGTTTTACTCGGTAAATTCCGCTGCAAACCTTTTTGCCGCTTTGGAAGATACATTTATGAATTGCAATAAGCCGTATAAACCACCGTTTTCGCAAGGCCTCCTGAGTTGTAGTGGAGTTTTGCAGCCATTGTATACGTATAGCTACATCGGTTGTCCCGGTACGATGGGGAAGTGGGAAAGGTTAGCTATGTGACCAGAGAAGACCATGAGCAGGACGAGATAGGGACACAGACAGATCCGATCGCAAACCACAAACCTAGAAGTTCCTACCTAGCTCAGTATTTGAATCGTATCTACATATAAGGCGCAACTAGTGTGGTTGCATATACGCGTACAGTTGTCGGGAAGCATAGTGGTCGCATGGACGTTAGGTTACATTCACTTCCAACTGCCAACCTGCATACAGCTGGAGGATACGCATCAGCTTCTGCCCGTGGGTCATCGCTTCCTACTCCTGTCAGCCACCCAGCCTCGACGCCTTCAAGCTCGTGCATCGATACCTAGGTACCGGTTGGTTAATAGTTCTCTATTCCACAAGTACCGTGGCAAGCTAGAGCTCATTTACGAGTAGCAGCTTAGTGGTCGATGAACTGATAATGGAGATCATCTTTCAAGCTTGGTTAGTTCAGCTGGTTAGAGCGCCGAGCTAGTATCTAAGTATATCGGGAGACGGAGACGTCAGCTAGGGGCCAGACTACGTGCATTTCTGGCTGCAAACTTGGTATGGAGTAGTTCGAGTGTATGCGTTGGGTTCTGGGAGTTTCTACCCCGGGCCATCGCTTCTTACTCCAATGATTGCGTGATCATGGTGCCCTTGAGCTCGCGCATGAACAGCGTAAAGGCTAGTTGGTTGGAATCATTATTCAACCCTCGGGTCCCGAAAGACGGCAGAGTACATTCACATGAGTTGCACAACTCATTACTGGTTTGCCGGTGTCCTTCCAAGGCTGGTTAGCTCAGTTGGTTAGAGCGTCGAGCTAATATTCAAGTTCTTCCTAGATTGTTGTAGGTTGTGCAGTGATTGTATGCGCTTAGTTATGTTGGCCAGGTGTGATAGAGAAGCGGGGAAGTTCGCGTGTAAGGCTATAGATGACCAATAGGCGGTAAGAAATAGCGATGGGGATAGGTACGCAGCTTTGTGCAATGGCAAACTTGCGGAACTGGCCCATTACGTGCCAAGCGGCTCAGAACCGCGGCAACGGGATATATATGAACACAAAAACTTTCCTATCTCAGTAGTTTGAATCGCGCACAGTGGTACAATTCTAGTAGCCGCTTGTACGCACCTATACTTTTTGAGAGACAGAGCCGTTAGATAGGGGTCGGGTTACGTGTGTTTTTGGCCATGAAATTACATACAGTACTAGTCCGGGTGTATGCGTCCCGTTCCAGGGGTTTCTACCCCAGAATCATTGATTGATACTCCCGTCCACTACCTCCCTGCGACGTCTTCAAGCTCGTGTATCAATACTTAGATATTCGTTGGTTCATAACCCTCCGCCCGCGGGGTAGTAGAGCAAGCTAGAGCTCACTTGCAAGTAACTGGGTCACGACATATCACTTAATTCCAAAACCAATTTTCAAGGTTGGTTAGCTCAGTTGGTTAGAGCGCCGAGCTAATAACTCGGAGGTCATGGGTTCGACCCCCCTACTGACCACATCTTTTGCCTCCCTTCCCACCGCACTCCCTCCACCCACCCATATCATATAACTTTTCTTCTTATAACCCACGCAAAAAGAGCACACGAACATATGCCATATATTCACATCACCATAAGCATACAAGCACATCAAAAAAATGCTCATCTCGTCTCAAATAAAACTAGTTACACATCCTACAAAAAGGACATAATACGATAGATAGATAAGCCAGCCAATCCGAACTCATAATCGTAAGCAAAATCAAGAAAACTAGACGTTAAAACAAGACAACGAAGGGCGACGAAGAGGGCAAAGAAAGGGCGGAGGAACGGAATCGAAGCGACAAAAAAGAGATATGTACACGAACCACATCTACGATTGATCCTCCCTCGCCTCGTCGACCTCGACACTCGGACCCAGCACCCTCGTACTGCTCAAATCAAGACTAGGCGGAACACCTAACCTTTGCGCATCGCTCGCCGCACGTCGTCTCCTTACTCCGACCTCGGATATGACAGCTTTGAGCTCTTGCACGACGTCTCCCCCCGGACCCCAATTCTCTCCACCACCGCCCGAACTCGCAGGTTTGAGTTCGCGCTTCGCACGAGCAGCAGCAATACGGTCCGCGCGGGACATCGTACTCCTCTGCCTCTTGCCCCCACTAACAATCAAATCATCCGAATCAGCCTCGAAAACCTGCTCGATCCCGGGCGGAGGAAGATGCTGCGCCGAAGTGCCCAACAACAAATACGCAGACGCGTCGTCCGACCGCACGTTTGAGCTCTCGATCGTAGACCGACTGAGGAGCGTGTCTCGACCCAAGGAATCTCGCCGGAGAATATCCGCATTCGTGTGATGCATCGCGTCGAGCGGGGTAAGTTCTTCCCCTTTTTCGGAGCTTGCCGGGCTAGAGGGGCTTCCGTCTAATCCGGGCACGTCGCTGTCTATATCTATATCTTCTTCTTCTCTTCTTGAGCGTTGGTGTTGTTGGCGGAGCACGGCCCGAGCACGTTCGAGCTGTCTGAGCGCCGTCCCAAGCTCACGCCGGACGGCTTCGAGCTGCGTGTCCGAGTCGGGCGATGACGTGTCGAGGGAAAGTGTCGAGAGGGATAAAGCCAGTTCTTTAGCCCGCCCCGCAGCCCCGACTAGTTCGTCGACGTGCATCGCAAATCTTTCCTTGGGCGTCGCGGTAGGCGCGAATCCAGCCGAAAGAGGAGTCAAAACAGCACCGGGAGCCAACCCGCTCTCGCTTCCAAAACTCGAATCCCCAACGCCGTTTCCTTGGACGCTCTCCACCGCAGCACCAAGCCGACTCGCAGCGTCCTCCATCCCGGCACTCAACAACCCCATCACGCTCTTCACATCCTCCCAATACTCTCCGTCCCCGTCCGCGAACCGTAGCGCCATAAGATGCGCAGCGGTATGCCTCCGACTCGATCGAGCGACCGTAAGAGCATGCCTAATCGCAGCCAACGAAGTCGTCTGAATCTGGTTGTACGACACACGTCGAAGGGAGGACAGCGCCGCAGACCCAAACGTCGTGTTTGGCGTCCGGTTTCGTCGTGGAGGCGTTCGAGGCGTCGTGACAGCTTCCGAATCAGACCCAAATTGAGGAAGAGGCGCGAGCCGTTCGCTGTCTTCGCCGATATCGGACACGACCTTGGGTGAACCTGTGTCTTCGTCCTCGTCGACCGGTAACGGAACGCCCATGGCGCGATCGGGCGTGGCGAGTCGAGACCGTCGCATGCTCGCGCTGGTTCGGCGTCGGCCGAGTCCGAGGGTTCCGTAATTCCCCCCAGTGCTGAATTTGCCTCCCCCGCCTCCAATTCCGGGGCCCCATGTGCTCCGTTTGCTCCCAGGCGTGTTTGGATTAGGAGATGGCGAGCCATCGAGGGTTCGAGGGCCGGGTCCGATGCTGGCGTATCGCGCGTGGCTGCGAACCCGGACGGGTGGAGGAGAGGTCGGTGGGGCGTACATGGCTGTTAGAGGTGCGAGTGCAGCGGGTTGTGTGAGTGGCGCGAATAATCCGCGTAGGGTGTCGGTTGTGTTTGTGGCGGCGTTTAACTCTGAAGAGAGCGCGACGCGCAGCGCCGAGGTGGCAGCAGAGGGGGCAGGAGCAGAAGACGAATAAAACAGCCTAATTAGGGATAGAATATAAGCTACAAATGAAAAGACCAGATAAAGGCACAATAAGACTCACGTTCGCTCTTCGGTCTCAAGGAGGCCAACTGCCTCGGACACGACCGAATCCCAGGCACTCGTAGCTTGGACACATCGGTCCAGAGCAGCGAGCATCATCGGGGCCGGATCGTCCTCCAACTCGCTTAGCCAACCACTGCTTCTTAATTTTCCGCAAGCAGTTGCTATGAACTGACGTGCATGGTGTTCCGGAGCGATATCCGTAACATGTGCGAGGCCCGCAATGAGCGCGATTATACACGCCGCTGCGAACCCGCTGGTGACGAACACGGCGAGAACGAGGACCCCCGCGGCGAGCGGCCAAGCGTGCACCGGGTCGACCGATGACGCGAGGTCGGATTCGTCCGTAGGTAGGGTTATGGGGTGGTGTGGGATGGTCGAGGTGTTTGGAGGCGAGCTGGAGGGAGATGTGTTGGAGAGCAGCGGGGAGAGGATGATGGCGTGGGTAAACCGCTCGGCAAACTCGCGGTGGGCGGTCTGGCGGGAGAGGTGCATGATGGTATGGGACAGTCGCTGGTACATGGCAAGGGGGGAGGAGGAAGAGGTGAGAGAGCAATGATCAGTCGAAGTCGTCATATATGATATGATAAGAACGTGTGTGGGGCGTGTGTGATATTGGCGTAGGACTTACACGGAGTACAGACACGAGTGGCTCGAACACGTCCTGGAGTGTGCTTTCCGTTTCAATCGAACGCTCAGAATCTGTTAATAGCTGGTCGCCTCCAGGCATAGTCATGCTCAACGCCTGTTCACCAGCCTCATCTGTCATCTCGTAAGCTTTAACCCCAAGTAATCAACGAGAAACAACTCGCCTTTGAGGTAGTCACCAAGCGGGTGCTGGTCGTATACCACCTGGGCCATAGCTAATAAAAAATATTTTACGGTCTGAGAGAGTGCCGTCGTCGCTAGCTCAGTACGGTCTGCTGGGCAGTGTTGCTGCGGCTGCGGCTCGAACAGGTTTCTCCCGGCGACCGAGGTCTAGATAGATAAGTCGAAAAGTTAAGAAACGAGCGTGTGGAGATGGTTGATAGGAAAAAAACTGGTTGTTTCTGTTGGCTGGAGGGTCGTGGTCGTTGCAGGAACAACGGACGCGAATGCGGGCACGTGCCCGATGCGTCACAAACTTGGGTTCATCTGGATCAGGGACGGTCTGAGCAGAAAGCTAAAGTTTCAAAATGCGAGAAACACATGGGGCTCCTTTGTGAAAACACGCGCACATGTATCCGTACGTATATTATATGTTTGCTCTTTATCCTTGCTATCGATTAATGCCAGCTCCAACCCGCTTCAGCATTTCAAGGTGATTTTAAAGTACAAATGCGTCTGACAGCTGCCTGACATCCCTCCGGCGGTAACCATGCTCGGCACCCATCAGCTTCCAAAATGCCCTCATGAACCATGGACAATCAACCATGGACAATCACTTCGGCACGAAAATCTCGTTCTACCTCGCATCCATCAAATTCAAGCTCTACTCATCCAAAAAAACGCAAACAACCCTCACCTTTCACCTAGTCCTAAACGCAACATCCCTCTGACTCCCAACACCCACAGCCTCCTCTCTCAACGCCTCGCACAACGTCTCCAGCTGAAGCTTCGTACTCTGGTCTCCCGAACTCGCTCGCACCCGGTCTTCGTACTCTTCCAGAAACGCACTGCATACTGCGTGCATGTGGGGCGTTTCGGTGGGTGTTTGGGAGATTATTTGGAGACGGAGTGGGGTGGAGAGTCGGTCTTGTGAGTTCATGGTGTGGACGACTGCAGTGCTTCCAGGCACGACATCGCGGCCGCTCCGGAAGTAGAAAAGATAGGCGCCGTAAGGGTTCTCGCGTGATGTTCGGAAAGACGCTCACTTGGATGTCCGGCCAGTGTTGAACTGTAGCACCGAGATGAAATAGAAACAAGAACAGTTTTTCCGCACCACCACCGAGCCCAACAGATGCCACGCAAGTCTAAGAAAAGCCTGGCAGCAACAAAACGTGAGAAAAAGAAAGCCGAGGGTCGACGTAAGTAAATAATACACCCGAGAAACCTGGGCAGAACACTCACAGAAAAGTAGTGATAAACCAACTCAACGCCCAAGTTTTGTCTCATAATGATCTCGAAACCGACCATGAAGACCGTGAGGGGTATCAGAGCGATAATACAGTGTTCAAAGAGAGCGCTGGGGGCGGTAATAGAACTGGGTTCGAGAGTGATGCGGATGAAACACAGGTCGTTAAAATCGATGGCAACAAGGAGACTCCGTATGAGCACTTTTACCGCAACCAGCTAAATGAGAATGTGAGTACATCGTGATAGCATATACATCCAAGGGATGACTAAATACGAAACAAAACGCAGCATGTAGGCAAACGGGCTCATGCAGAGTCAGACCCGGTCGCCGCAACACCTGGGGACACTGCAAGCGTCGAATCGGGGGTCGACTCGATACCTGCAACGAAAAAGGTGAAAATAGACGAACACCAGCGCAACACTCGCGGAAAATATACTGGGGACTCGCGTACAACCGCATGGCGGAATCGCAAGCACGTTCAACGATGTGCA
>WSTH01000373.1:0-26241 GCA_019616345.1 Ceratobasidium sp. 395
CACCCGTACAGGCGTCCTTGTTTGTCCGTCTGACAACCCTACTGGCGAATGGGGTAAGCCATGGCTAGACCCTACTCAGTACGTCCTTTCGAAAGTGCTCGTTTGACCACAAGCGATCTCACCTCGGTCCTGTCGCAGCACACTCACCCACGCTCACGTGCACATCTCCCTCGCACATCCGCTCCCCCGTCCATCCACACCCACACACATCCTAGTCCACCTCCTGCCCCACGCCACGCCTCTCACCCCGTTCCCCACGATCGCAAACCCAAGCCCAGGCACAGCCGTCCTCTTGCTGCCCTCTTCCACCCCGGCTTACGCACTCGCACCCTACACCGGCCCTGCTCCACACGGCTTCCTTTCATTCCTCTCTGGTCGAGGCGTCCAGCCGTCTTCGGCCACCTCGCCTTGTATATTGATATGGCTCCCTTTACCGCCGAATAATCAACCTAGTGCTGCTTCTCCGCCGAATGCGGGTGTAAATGCGTTGCCTACGCCGTCGGCTGCTACTCCTGCTGCTACGGCTCCAGCAACCGGGACAGGTGCGAGAGGGATGTACGTCGTCTGGCCACGCGCGTTGTGCGTAATCGATACATCCACACCCCCGATCGATGTCGGCCGGCTCCCAAACCTACCTACGAACCTGATAAACACCGGTTCGACGACCCAAGCGCCGTCCAAACCTCGCCGGTTCCCAACCAAAAATCCGTCCATCCCACACCCAATCATCCTCGCCCAACCTACACAATCCTCTCAACCTTCCTCACAAACCCAACCGCCCTCGCCCACAACCTCTCTCTCGGGTCTCGCCAACTCGGCCTCGACACTAATCGACAGCATCGTGCGCGCACGTGAAAAAGAAAAAGAAAAGAAACGTGCGAGGATGGAGAGAGCTCGAAGCGGGAGCGCTGTGCCTATTCCTGTTCCGTCCACCCTCTCTGGCGCATCGACTCCTACTACTGCAACGGCAACTACCGCTCCGCCTTTACATATCCAAACTCAGACTCCAACAGGAAGCGCGCTGTACCCTTCTCCGTTGGCGAATACACCACATCACATGTCACCCGTCACACACACCCATCCTCATATGTCAGCCGTCTCGGCCTCGTCCACAACCACCGCCGTCGGAGGAACCAACATGTCCCCCGCGCGGTCCGAGGGGTTTGGTATCGGCATGGACCTGTTCGGGGATCAAGAAGGGTTCGGTTCGGATACGACGTTTGGTGTCGGGATGGATGTCGACGCATTTGGGATCGGTGCGGGCTATAACACAAGTGGCCCATTTGGCTCTGCTGGGGGTTATGACACTGGTACGACTTCGACTCTAAATGGAACTGGGGGACCTGTTGGTCCGACTGCTGTTGATTTCTTGGGCGATTTGTGGAGTGAAGGCGGCGTCGGCTCGAGCGCTGCTTCAGGACCTGGAACCGGACCGGCAGGAGGAGAGGATCCTAAATCGGCTACGATGGGACGGAGGGAAGATGAAGATTTTGGCGCGCTCGCTGATTCCGAATTCGATATCTTTGACAGCTGGGGCGGTGGCGAACCGTCAACTATCCCTCCCAGCACTGTTCCCGTTTTGGATATAATCAACCTAGACCTCGGACTAGATCTCGGGCTTTCTATTCCATCTGTGCAGATGCACGATCCGAACGAGGTGATAGATCTAGACCCGACCTCGCCCGTATCTATCTCGTCTGCGCCGACTTCGGTCCCGAGTCCGACGCCGAAGCCGTATTTCCCACTTACACCCCCTGAGGATGATGGTTATGGAGGAGGAGCAAGGGGAGAGGGAGAGAGGAAGAAATCGGGGCTGTTTGATCCGTTGCGGTTTACTCAAAAGTTTGAGGGTGTGGATGGGAAGTATCGGGGTGTGGATGGGAAATTTGTGTTTCGGCTTGGAAGGGCGAGGGTGGTTGATGTTGGGGGCGCAAAAACGCCGGATATCTGGAATAGGAAAGCGATTGACGTTGAGGACGCCCAGATGACAGACTTGACTCGCGTTAACCGGCCCAACGTACCACAAATTCAACTACCGCCGCGATCGTGGTCTTACACACCGGTTGGACAGGAAACTCCAGGATCAACGACGACGCTTGTGAGCAGGTTGGATCGACTTCAGGTTCGGCCCAGGAGTATCTCGCACACTGGATATCCGAGTGCGCAGTCGCTTCAGGTTACGAGCTATCAAGCCTCATCCCGAATCCCGGCCTATGCAAACGTTTATCCTCAGTACCAACGTGGCCTGCCAACTCCAGCTCCATCCCCCAGCTCACTTCGGCGTCTCCGAGCCGGGTACATTGGTCTCACGAACCCCTCGGCAAAACGACTTCGGTCCCTCCGGCAAGTTCACACCCGAATCGAACCGAGAACCGGCCCGGGCGCTCTATCCTTGTTCGCCAAAGACTGGGAAACTACCGTCACCACTCGAGCGCCGTGTTCGCCCACTGCCACGCTCTCCGATGCTGATTCGGATAGCGACTCGGACCATTCGGATGGTGGAGTTTCTGTTGCGATTACGATTGGCGGTGGAGGTGCCGCGTCCTCGCGCGGGGCGAGTCCGCCACTGAGTGCCATCACGTCGAGTGGGTCTGGGACAGGTGTTCCACCCGGTCCGGCTCTCATCCTCGCGCACTTTCGACCGAGCGTGTTGGGATCAGGTGCGGTCGGTGAAGTATTGGCATGGCCAGACCCTAAAGAACCAAAAACGCCTGCGCCAGGACCGGTATCAGTCCCAACTCCCGTCTCGCCCGGTGGAGTGGCAGAAGTGAGCAAAGCGGCGGTCGAGCGGGCCGCGAATATGCTCACCCGTGAGGCGGTGGACAATTGGACGTGGGGCGCAGAGTTTGGGGCGTACAACCGGTCAAGCTCGGAAATTTGCGCCCCGAGCCCGAGCAGTAGGGCCGAACTCGTCCTGCTCGGGACGTGTCTTGCGGCGGTGGGGAGTAATATGACGCTCCAAAAGTTGACGACCGCGCCCAAGGTGGACGTGGTGAGCGAGGTGTTGACGGATCGACCGTACCCACACCATCCTCGGTTCGAGAAGTTGAGGCATCCCAAGTTGGCGGTTGGGCATAGCGGGCAGGTCATGCAGATGAGTTCAGCTGTGTTGCGATTTTGGGAGACGGTTGGGCTGGAGCCGGTTGGTGGGACCAAGGACGTGCTTGCGTTTGCGGTGTTTGAGGGTGGTGGGGATGCGGAGGATGAGAGAGCCGTTGAGAGGTGGTTGGAGAAGGTCGGGAAGGTGTATGAGGTCAGTTGGGTTTGATGGGTTTGTTTGAGTGGGGAGCTGATATTTTTGATAGGCGAGGAAACTTGGGAGGCATCAATTCGGAGAAAGTGGAGGGAAGAAAGGGGTTGCGCCGGTTCGCTGGGAAAATGTGACCGATACACTCTGTACGTGTTGTGGCATTCCAATCATCTTCGACGCTCACGCATATATTCTAGACACCATCGTGGACGAACTACCCAACACTCAATCCAACTTGGTGTTTTATGTCATCCTTCCTCAATCCGCCGTTTGTGCTCCATGGTTCTCCTCGATGCTTCTCAAGATTGCGGGAGACACGTTCATCGACTCGCAAGGCTGTGGTCAATCCGTCGTCGTTCACCTTGTTCCCGCGGCTATGGTCTTCAATCATCACGCAGCTCCGCCCGATTCGCGTCAACAGCTCGAGTATACGGCCCTGTCAGTATATGATCGTATCCAACGCACCGTCGCCAAACGAATCCGACGACGCATCCTCCATCTCTCCTTTCCAGACCACACGCGTGTACAGGTCCCGGCGTTCGCCATCGCTCGTACGCTCACACCCCGCTTCCGGTTCTCTATGGACTGGCCAGACAAGCATCGCGAGACGATGGACAGACACATGTTTTTGCATGTCGCTTATACGTTTTCCAAGTCTCGTCGGTGGTTATGTGCTGCGTGTGTGGACGAGCGTGGAGAGGCGCGCGAGACCAAGGTGTGGCGGGTGTCTTTAGCTCCTGAGGAAGAGGATGAGGGTGATTTGGATGAGGAACACGTGGACCGAGGTGCACGCATGAACAAGTATGTGAACCTGGTTTGGCATTTTGCGATGAGGTTTGCGAAACGGGCGGGGATTGAATGGAGAGTTGTGATTTGTCGGATGGGCGTTATGGGTGTAGAAGAGCTTGAAGGTGAGTTCGTCGTGCATATCAATTGTGCTCAAACTCACTATTTCTCATAGCGTGGAATGCATGCACTCTGGACAGCTTGCGCGAGCACCGAACCGGGATTCACGTTTCTGTGCTTAGCTTTGACCAATCGTCCGGATTGGCCTTTGCTACTGGAGTCGCCCCGTCCATCAAAGCACAAGTTGCTTCCGCCGGAACTCCTCCCTCGGTCATCGTTGACATCTCTTCCAATGACTTTTTGGCTCTTCCTGGGTTCGACACCGACATTCGCACTAGCCCAAGCTCAGACTTGAACACCGACCATCTATCCTGTGGCCTCCTCCCACTCGCCACCGCCCACTTCCTCCGCGCCCTAGACCCGCCAGTCACTCGTCCTCTCAACAAAGGATTTGACACCAAGTTCGACGACCTGCCGTCTATCTCTATCTCCTCCCAGCTCCACCTACTTCTTGTCGCGATGAGCCGGAACTCGAGCCTATGGAAGTCAGGTGGAGATCCGTGGCGCGAGCTATTGCATAGCTTCTACTCGTTATCCGTACTCACCCAGGCGCGGATGCCCTCACTAGACCCACTTCCTTTCCATTTGGCTATGATCGTGACGATGGTGAACGTTGTGGACAATCGGGACCTCGTGCCCACCGACTCGCTCTCGGATTGTTGATTGACATTTCTTTGCGCATCATTATTGTTTTTTTGTTTCTTTCCGTTGGCTTTCGGTGACCTGTTGTTTTGCCTCATTGTGTTTCTTGCGCTGTCTGTCTGGTTTCTCGGCCATTGTACTATACTTCATTATGCATTATTCTAGCCAAGACGTCATAGCTGTTCGGTCATGGATATCCTATCGATCTATGCGCGCCTTACCTTTTGATATATGAACGAACGGGAACAATTGATGTGCGGGGATTGGCTCGTAGCCGACCGAGAAGCGCTGAGCGCTGACGAGAAGCAGGGTATTACGACAACCAGCGTTACGGCAAAATCCCAACGGACTGCCTCGAAGGGACAGCATCATCGGTTGCGGGCGTCAAACTAACCAGGTGAATCAACCCCTGGAGTAGACGTGGAGCCTCCGTCAACGGTATAAAATCCCCTCGGTCAAAGTCTTTCCCCCCTCAAGTTTAGTCTAACACTTTACGTCACTCTCGCCCCTATTCGTATTTCTAACTCACCCGCCTCCGAATCAAATGCCAGCTGTGCTCAATTCGATGCCTCAGCCTGCACCGGTAGCCCCTAAGCAGACTTTGAACTCCTCAATAGCTCCAGAGGCCATGCGTGAGTCTGGCTACTGCGCCTCTTACGGTTAATCAGCTGACATCGTATGATAGCTTCCGGCAAAAGTATCATAGTTTTCTGCGATGGAACAGGACAGGATGGTCTCACTACGTGTAAGTGCTTATCTTGGTGTATCATTGTTCGGAAGCATAACAATGTCTATGCAGCCTTGACGAGCGAGGAGACAGCAGCTCTGCGCAAAGAAAAGGCAGAGACGTCACCTGTAACTCCGGCATTGCCCGTATCACCATACCCCACCAACGTGTTGCGGTTATGTACGTACATTCGGTCTTAGTTTCTACCCGTTTACCGTCATTGACGTAAACCTATGCTCGGACAGCTCGGTGTGTTCCGTTGCGCGCCCCTACAGAGCCAAGGTAGGGCCAGATTTGTGATGTCATCTAACGCGAAAGCTGACCCGAGCACTCAGGCAATTGCAGCTCGTGTTTTACCAAAGCGGCGTCGGCGCCGGGGACGACTTTCGAGGAGCGTCGGATTTTGGAGACGACTATGAGAGAGCTCGAGGAACGGCCACGGGTGAGCCTCGTTTTTTTAATACGGTCATGTGAATTCTAACATGACTTTGTGCATAAGGTAGCAAGATCCGAGACGCATACAACTTCATTGCTCAAAACTATGATGACGGTGACAGGATATAGTAAGTCAACAAACGCTCCCAAACGCACTCGTAATAACGCGATTTGAAGCCTTTTCGGGTTCTCCCGTGGCGCATACACGGCCCGCAAAGTTGCAGGACTAATTGTAAGACGATTGCTACCATTCGAGTCTATCTTTTGTCTAAGCCATAGCAGTGCCGGCTCGGACTACTAGACAGACGCGAAATGGGAAAGTTCTTCTACTATTGGAGTGCATTGGATCGAAACGATCCCAAGGTCGAAATCAAGCGAGGGAGGAAAGCATCAGTTCAGTGAGTTAGACCGTCTAATGTTTCGGGAAAATGGAGAACTAATACGTTTCTGCTCTTTCAGATTTGTTGGTACTTGGGACACAGTAGGTAAATGACAGTCATTGGAAGTACTTTATTATGTCTGACAATCAATATCAATTATAGGCTCCGTGTACGAAGAACTTTCTTCGGCCAAACTCAACGCATTGACCTTGGTTGACACCGAGTACGCACCTGATACCGCCTATAGTCTCATTTCCTAAATTAAATTACCCGCATTTAGTTTACCAGAAGGGGTTAAAACCGCTCGACACGCGCTCGCATACCATGAGAACCGCAAAGAGTTTCTTCCTACCCCATACATTGGATACGACAAAGATAGGGATGTTCAGCAGGTCTGCCAAATTGTTGAAACGAAGATATAACTGTTGATATTGAACCAATAGGTATGGTTCCCTGGAGCGCATTCAGACGTTGGGGGCGGCTATTACGAGCACCTGATTGCAGACCTCACGCTGTGTTGGATGGCGGTAAGCAACGCGTTGGATCATCTTCTGAACATTGCAAGCTGAAATCATCTTTCTGTTCCTCATAAGGGAGAAGCAGCGAGCGCCGGCCTCGGTATCGACGAAGACTTTCTATACGACTGTTTCACTCTCCTCAACTCTCCAGACGTTCCGCCCGAACTACGCCTCCATTATGAGAGGCGCAATATCCTCACCGTTGATCGTATGAAGACACTGATCAATACGCCTCATCACGACAAGGAAGTGACACTCTCAAACGCCAGCCCGGAGTTTCTGTATCACCAAAGCTTGTGGGCTGAGCTTAGAGACGGCCCTGGCCCTGGCCACTCGTCTAAAAGGGCGTTTACAGGCAAGGCGGGCGAGCCACCAAGGAAACCGCTGACGGCGCTCGAGAGGAAGTACTGGGAGAGGTGTAGATGGGATGTAAGCTTGTCTTGTTTCTGTTGAGGTTGTCGGTAGACTCACTCGGCTATGTTAGCGACTTCTCCCTCTCCCAGTGGTGAGGATCGGGCAGCCTCGCGGACAAAGCCCTGCTTGGAAGACTCAGCCGTTGCCGCAATCGCCTCCGCCTGTTGCTTCGCCTTCCCCACAAACACCCGCGCCTGTAAGTACAAATCACAGCGCCGAGGTCTACAATACTGATAATTGTTTAGCCCCACCATCCTATCGAATTCGAGTGTGTGAGCGATTATATGCAGGGCATTAGGCCCCACTCGGTTGCCTAAAGCCAGTTTCCAATTCAATAAAATGCACGGAATAGCGCGAGCAAACTATTAGAAACGAGTTTACTTGAAGCTTACCCATCACTGAACATATCAGACTGCCATTATCCCTAGTCAAATCTGCGGCCCCTCAGATCTATATTGTAGATGTTGTGTATATTCCTGTATAAATTGGACTTTATGTTTTCTACCCCACGCGAGTATCGAGGATCATGGATTGACGCGAGATATGTGACCGAGCTGAATAGTGGAGGCGCCAAACCACTCGCCGCCGGTATCCTCTTGCAAGATAGAGTGCATTAGTTTTGACTACTCCACGCGCGAATGAAATACAGTGCTCCCCTTTCCTGCTAGCGCATTGTCCTAGGTTCGACGTAGGCGGGTCTATCAGTGGCCAGATGAAATGTCGCCCGATGTCACCAAGGTGGAGAGAAGGCACTTGCAACCGAACGACAGCGCATACATGCCGCAAACCTTTATGTCCAGCATGTATGATTGTTGTGATAACGCTATCCTGATCGTATCCTCACTTTAGGTCAAGGCATACATGGACCCTGGGAGTGTTTATATGCGCGGTTTCTATGTGGCAGCTCCTGAAATCGGACCGCGATAGCTCAATGCTAAACGAATGATATTGACACGCATCAACTAGAAATTAACAAAGTTCAGAGTGATATGTGGGGAACAGCACGAGACTGTTGGGAAACGCTGCGTTCAATAAGGGGCGGTTTAAACTGGGCCAAATACGGGGAAATTGGCCACTCACCTTGATTCCTGGCCACCACGGCCCACCTCTTACCTGTTTCTGGCTCAATGGTCATACACGGGTCTACCTGCGGCATCTATTCGGTGAATCACTTCAGAGGACAGAGATTTACTGCCTCGAGATTCGTTATAGTTTGGTCAGCGTGTGAGTTTGCAGGGTAAGAGTCAAGCCTTATGGTATTCTCGTATTGACAAACAGCAGTCAAACCTCACAATCTAACTATCAAAATTAACTATAAGCGTGGCTCACGCTTTGCACTCTGATTCCGCTCTGGATGAATTGCGTGGCCACATAACACTCATGGCAAATACCAAGCGGAACCAAACGGATCCTTTCACAACAGAGATGTCTGTGTGGCTAGATAAAAGCCCAATAGTTTAACTGATTTCACTTGGAAAGATACGGCTATACTCCCTGGCTTGCTGGGGGATCCTAGCTATCTAGAACATATTATAAAAAGCGACTAACCTGTTTGGAACTTAGACTGCTACTAGGCGGCCGGTCGGTACTACAAATCCCACTTCAAAGCTGGAATCAGATTATTGATTAACTGTCAAGCCATTGAGCTCTAGTCTCGAGGACAATTGCATTTTCAAAGCCTAAAATCGAATGGCTATAAGTACTTAGTGTGAATGATGACGATATGGTGAGTAGCTGGTTAAGGCGAATGATCGACCTATCTCTAACTTGGTGGACTACTCCTTTCGTAGGCAGTACTATCTTTTGCCGTGTGCCCATTTTACAGTAATAACATCCCGCGCGCATATATATAGGATAAAGGGACCACTTGTCTAGATTTCACTAAGCATTGCATGGTAAGTTCTCGCGCATCCGCTGCAACTCACGTAGGATTTGGGTAACACAGCCATTCAGGGAGGATGACAGGAGTCGGTGGAGTTCAATAGGGCCAGTAAGCGTCACACTGTAGGGTCACCACCACTGTATCCCTTATATGAAGGGCGCCGACGCTGAGTTGCTTGTTGCTTTCGCTAGCGGGGGTTGCACCATGTCGAGCTAAGCTCAGAGCTGCTGGAATCTCGACGCTGGACTATGTTCGCTCCCACGCTGAAGCTCAGATGACGTGCTTTTGTATTGACCGTCTCGATGACCAATCTGACAGATAGGAGAACTCTTGACCATAAAAACTGGGAGGTGTCGACGTGGCCTTCTCTAACTTACCCCCCTCTACTCGAGTGACTTTTGCTTTCTCGCGATGTTCCTTCGACTTTTTGCGCTTTTGCGATTTATTGTGACGGCCATCCTATGGCCCTTTACCCCTCTCCTCGCTGGACTCTTCATGGTCTTCGCCGTGATCGTATCAGGCGCTTCGTATACCGTAAACGCCCTTCAGTGAGCATAATATCTGAGTCAACTATCACTTGCTAAAGATTTGTATAGCGATCAAGCGGTTGTTTTTGTTCCCAAAATCCTCTCTTATATCGATAGGCGCCTATGTAGTGTGCTCGGCGTCGGGGTTGCAAAGTTTGCATTCCTTGAAGCCTGGGTGTCTACTCCTGTGACGCACCTGAAACCAATCCACGCCGTACTTCTGCCCTACTATAACACCTGTTCCAGTATGCCCGTCATCAGTATTTGTGATACGAAGACTAACTTGGAGAACCGTAGTCCTTGGGATCTTCATGGCCGGACTCGCCGTGCCCCTATGTGCCGCTGCAAACACTTCGGCCTTTGAGCACCTGGCCTGCCCCCTCTTCCACGCCTATCTGCTGGGATCCCTATTGGGATCCGCTGTCACCATCAAAGTGCTTCATAAAGCCGCGGCGGTCTATCCCCTTAGCCTTGGCGCGCCCTCGGCTTCTTTAGCTGTCTGGAAGATCGTCGCGCTTGATCTTCAATGGCTTAAGCGCTGTCCCCAGACATGTACGTCATTTACGTAACGTGACCAAACAATCAAAGCTAATCACGAGCTGGATCACAGTGATCTGCGCCCATGCCATTCTACTTCTCGCGAGTCTCATCCTTTACAAATACGCACCCCGTGCTATTACTAGCACATCAGTCCCCAAGCCGCAAACCTCACTGGATCAGCCCGGAAAACGACGCAAATCGGTAAGTGTTGTCAAGTACAAATCGCGTACTGTGGCTAACAGCAGATTTTAAAGGGCTCGCCAATTACCTCAAATCCTGTATGGAGTACCAAATGGGTATGTGTTATAACGCGACGTGCTTCCTAATATGCTGACCAGATGATGTAGAAGAAGCGAATGCCGGGGCTTGGTCAAGCCACCAGTCGCGGTGATGTTCCAACTCCTGCCAACCAGTTCGTCCCACTCCATGGGCCGATGGTAAGTGTCTCATACTGAACGAGTGCTCGGCTGACCGGAAAAAAAGTATCACTCTACCCTGTTTGAGATGACTGCTGCCGGGCCAGACATGAGTAGGATAACTAGTGCAGTTAAGAAGCCAAACGAATCTCCTGCCCAGGTATGGACACCGCACCGAGGCACGCTGGACGCTGCTGACCACATCCCACAGCCTGCCTATGAACCGGTGAAAAAGCGAACTCGCAGGCCCATCTTTTACGGACGATCCAAGCCGTCAGCGCCACCCACGAATCCTAGGTAGGAGAACCCAGTTCTGGGACCTGTACAATTGACGGAGGTTTCTGGTTGCCACAGTCACTCGATAAGACCTCCCCAACATGAAGCTCGTATATCGGCCGCGGCAGGGGAGAAACATAGAAGCAGTTACAAGGGATGGTGGCTACCGGTGTGTCCGACCCCGCAAGCCGCTCGCTAAATCTCACGTGCTCAACACAGGAGGCCGTTGTGCCCGATCGCAAGCGTACTCCTTATAGCTTTTGCTCACAACCAAAAAGTACCAAGCGTGAAGAGGCGTCGTTGACAGAGGTACGCAACGAAGGAAGTCAAACCAGCAGGGGCTTACGCGGTAGATACAGTCGTCTAAAGCGCAGGAGCTCGTCAAGGTGGTGGTACGTGAAATAATAGTAGTCGATTAGAGACACAGTTTACTAAGAAGAGGAAATGTAGGGTGTCCCAGAGCGAAGCCGTACACCTTACCGGCTAGTCGCTCACGAGGAATGGACGTGCGTTTTGCGTCCGAAACAGCGGCGCGCTCTGCCAGCCCCGGTGAGCACGCAATGTAAACCCGCGAACACTGACTCTAAACGATTGATTAGAACCAAGACTCGGTCGAAGCCCGACCTGAACCACCAAAGTCGACCCAAATATATTCCGATTTACCGGAGAACGACTCGAGCAGTGATCTGGACGATGACTCGGACGACGACTTGGATAGTCCGCTCACACCTCGGGATCCCGTTCCAACCGTACCCGAAGAGCTCAGGGGCCGTCCCGAGCCTGCCGCTCCTGTTATAGGCAAGCGTGGATCAGAAGAGGATTTGCCAGGGACGCCATCGAAACGCCAACGTACTGCTAGCGAGATTGAAATACAAGACGAGGCACACGAAGTTCCACTTCTGACAGCCTGTCCTGTCGACCACCCGGCGCCTGTCCCCGACGCAACAAGCACGCCAGACTCAAGCCCCAGCACTCCGCCATCTCCAAGCTCGACCTCTCTCAAGCGTGCCAGCGACAGCACCTTGCCGGATACCCCTTCTAAACGCCATTGTGGAGTGGAAAAGAAGAAAGACCATGACGCCGAACCCGGCTGGATTGACCTAAACGCACTCCAGGATAACCATGTCGATTTGGGGAACGATAACTCTCTGCCAAACGACAGTTGTATAGTCGATGGGAACGATCAACAAGCGACTCTATCTGAGACTTTATCGACTCAGCAACCCGAACCAGATCACCACTTGGCTGCATCGGCTGTCGCTGTGGCGTCTGTCGACGCCACGGCGCCGACTGTTTTTGCGCCGGTCTCTGGTTCACTCACTGCGCCTGAGTCACTCCAGCAGGTAAGAATGCGTTCGTTAAGCTTTTGGAGGTAACATCAGAATAACCCATTGTTTTTGCAGTCGCATCTGCCCTCATCGATTGACCCACTTGATCCTGACCTACTCCTGGACACACAACCCGCTGGTCATCCACCCGTACCGGACGAAAGTCCGCTCAACTTCGAAGCTATGGCTGAAACTCCGGACGACGGCCAGAACCTACTGGTCGAATTCGGAAACTTCATCAACTCACTGCTGCCTCCAGGACAACCACTGCCCGGCGAAGTCGACACTCTGGATGGCTTGGATGATCTATTTTCTGGGATGGAATTAGGCTCTGCTGGAGTACCTGTCTTCGACGCGGCGATCGAGATGTTCATCGATCAGAATATGAACGAGATGAGCGCGCAACCGATGACTGGAGGCGAGATGGCAATCGACGAGGCGGCTGGATGGACGTTGGCTTGGCCCACCCTTGAAGAACTCGCTATGGTGGATGTTCTAATGCTTCCAAACGAGTCGATTGAGTTCGACATCAATGCGTGGCCCGAATTGAATTGGGGAACAGAGCATCACGAATCTATGAGCGTTCCGGCTCCTTCGCAACCTTCGCAGCTAGCTAGTTCGGTCTCTGTCGATACGGATATAGGCCTGGTGTCTTCAAATGCTCTCGAAACGGGAGGCGTGGCTGCGATGGACGCGGGAGCCGGGAACGCTGCTTACGAGGAGATGGAAGCCCACACACCGATTAGTGTACCTATGACGATCAGCCAGACGAACGAAAACTGGATCGACGAACTTGTCGCTTCATTCGATGCGGTACTGAGTAACTGGGCGTGGGAGCAGCTGGATATCGACGGTGACGACGTGTTGGATGCTTCGCCTGGATCCCCTTCGCTTGATGTCCCGTCGCTAGGCGAAGCGCCGCAGGCCTCGTTTCAGGCACAGGGCTTGATGATGGCTGTCCCGGTCACGCAGCCTGTGGAGAATAATTTGGCGACATACGAAGAAGCAGTGGACGGCGAGGACGGTGAGGCAGCGGTAGTGGACGCCTTTTTAGCTGAACTGCAAACCGAGTGGGCCAGAGCAGGACTAATGGACTTCGCGAACTGAGAATGGATGACCTCTGAACTGAGTCTGAACTTCCGTTTCGCTGAGTGCTGTCTGTCTGTTGTCTTCTCGGCGTGGTAACTGCTATGTGTATTTTGTCTGCCAAGATTCGTTGTTTGTGTTTGTATCTTTAGCTTGGCGGCTGAGATCGTGTTTGTAGCCTGGAGCTGTGAATACGATTGACTTGAAGGCCCCCCCCCCCCCCGCTCGTTGTCTTATCGAGAGCTTTCGTCGCTTCCCACATACTAATTCGAACTCGCAACGACTTGTGACGTTGGCGGCTGAGTAGATAACGACGGCTAGTTACCATTTGGTTAATTAGAAATCATCAAGGGCTCAAGACGATTATCCCTTACGGTGCTCTTAGCCTCCAAGTAAACCTGCCATTAGTACTTGGTGTGATTCTCGACCTGCAATTGACGCCCAACCTGTCAGAGGGTCAATGCTTACCTAGCGTGTCCAAGATGTACAGTGCCTCACAAAAGTGTCTAAATTTTACCCTCTGAAAAAGCGCACCTATGGCAATTTTATTCTTTACATATATGCATGATAATGAGCTTACAGACTACATAGAGAAGCTTATTGTATGCAATCAATGAGATACACATTTACAGAAGTTTTATTGTTAGACAAAGTATAACCTACATAAATTATGAAAATACTCGTTTTCAGAGGGTAAAATTTAGACACTTTTGTGTGTTTTACAGATGTCCCAGGGCACATTAGCTCTTTGTCTCTAGGCTGTAGATAGTAGCATATAAGCTGCACAAGACGCTAAGTTCTCAGCCAGCAGCGGGCCCTGGGTGAGCTACAAAAGCTCTTGAAACCAGCCTTGTGTACCCCTATATGCGCCCCTCACTAGAATGTATGCAGCCTAAACATGCTTGTCATAAGACTAAAGCACTCTAAATGGGCTCAGGAGATCTCAATGCTCCTATCAGGCTACACTCATAGAAGATACATTGTCCTAGAGCTACAAGAAACAGCTGCTAAGATCCAAGCATCCCAGCAGCTGCCCTATATGCACATCTCCTAAAATAGTTTATCTTACAGCCTGATACTCTTGTGTGATGTAGTACTAAGTGGACGCTATACTATTATAGTACTGGCAAAGTGCTAGTTCAACTATACAGGGAGTGCTGGGGAATACATGGATTCTCATATGTCGGGGCAGATAAACTTGTCAAATCACTTTTTGCTTTTATTTCACCAGTATCTCCCCCAGTTCTTGTCCAATCTAGCTTCTACTTTATGCGACCTAAAGCCCTGCTTCTTCGCTATTAAACGACGTATATTGAAAAGCTATATACATAGAACTCGTGCCGCTATGGGCCATTCTTCCGGGGATGGCCTGTCATGTGACTTGTTTTTCGAGGCACTGTACTCCCTCAGGTGCTAAACTAGCAGCTAATGGCAAATATCGCATATTACAGAACCAAGAGCCACCAAAGTTTGGCCAAAGTGCATTGATTGTACACACACACCAGATGAGCTGCATATATGCGTGGGAGAACGAAGAAATGTTTTTGGTAGCACTCAACGCTGAGCACAAAAGTCATATTGTGACATAAAGGCGCTTCCGTGTATTCCGGAGGCAGGTTTAAATAGCTCCATACAAGGAGCCAAAAGAGTCACGAGCGCTTTAGCTGAGCACGAAAGAGCAAAAATGAACCGGATGTCTCAAATTTGAGAAAACAGGTTCCCCTGATGGTCTCGGAGCAGCACGTGCCAGAAGCGATGGTCACGAACCTACTTTTTGGGTTGGAAACGTGCTTATTGTTTCCTCTGGAGCCCTGTTCCCAACCCCCGTTACAGTTGTGTATCAGACCTAAATACTTAACACGACCGAACGGCGCTTAGTCCCAGGTAACGACTGAAGCAAACCCAAATTACCGTTGGGTTATGCTCCTGCCACCTGGGTGCTCGCCTGCACCACGAGGTTTGGGCAAACACCCTAACCTCTCTCCACCACTACTAACGGGTTTCTTGGGGCTCAGCCAACACGTCTGGACTACAACAACTTAGTACGAAACTTAGCGATTATGCAGTCAGGTAGCGCCACTCTATTCCATAACTTTATTGGCACCAAAAATCTGCCATCTGCAGGTTCACATGTTTGGGAAGGCACTATCATAAGTAGTGGAATGGTAAGCGGGCATGCGGACAGTTCGACATAATCTGTTGAATTAATGTCGGGTTGTACATTTCATACAACAGTCTGTTTCCGAAATCGTAAATATTTTGGTCCAGCATGGGTGTCCTAACATCACCAACAAGCTCGAGCCTAAGCCTACCGGTTCCATACCTGTGGCCAGAGGTGGCTTGAGCGACGTATTCGTAGGCGAGTTTCGAGCAGGTGTCCCTGAAGCGGGAAGGAATGTGGCAATCAAGTGCCTCCGCCTGTCGTTGCCAAGCCAGGAGGATGAGAAGCCCAAGGATCTGAAGGTGACCCTACGCTCACAGATCGTCGATTAATCTAGACGCTGATATACCTGTGGCTTGCTCCGAGTAGCGTGCAGCTCGCGAACTGTACTATTGGTCGGGTCTCAAGCACAGGAACATAGTAGAGCTATTAGGATTGGCTATGTATGATGGTCACATCGCTATGGTCTCTCCCTGGATGGATAACAATGACGTCGTGAAATATATTAAGCGGAATCCCGAAGCGGATCGCTGCCAACTGGTCAGCCTTGATGATTTTGGCTCGATGTGTAAACCAGCTGACGTGTCTGGTTCAGTCAATCGACATTTCAGAAGGGCTGAGTTACCTACATGTGGAGAAGAAAATGGTACGCCGATACATCTAGTCCAACGCTTGGCACGATGTGATTTTGTGACTTCACTAGGTACACGGAGATATGAAGAGCGTAAGTGTCGACTAACACTGGTCTGAGTGACTGACTTAACCGGATGGTTTTACCGGGTCTAGATGAATGTACTGGTGTCTGGAGATGGAGTAGCCAAACTCACAGACTTTGGGTGCACTGAGCTCAAACAATTAGGCAACGTAGCTTTCACAGCAACGGTTTCGAGACCGTGTACCGAGGCTTGGGCAGTAAGTGGAACTTGGCTCTATTACGCAGGCTTTGCGTTTATTAAGTGCAATTTTTAACAGTCCCCCGAAAGGTTGTTGGGCGGTCGTGCCCCCAGCATGGGAGACGACATATATGCTCTTGGAATAGTAAGACGAAACGGCCACGAATCATGATGAAAGACTGACGAGTGTATTTTGGGGATTACAGACATTGTGGGTAAGTCGCTAGTATTTTCGTAGGAGAACGCAATGAACTGGCAGTCAAAACGCAGGAGCTTGTCACAGGCCAGCTTCCGTTTCGTTGTTATATGCAGAACCTTTATGCTTTATATCAAGCCAAGGAACGAAATGAAAACCCCCCGCGCCCAGAGACATTTCCAACATTGAATGTAGCGGAGGCCGATGTCTTATGGAATATAATGAAAGACACCTGGTTACCTATATCCAAAGACCGCCCAAAGGTTACGGATATTACAAGCCGAGTGAGTGGCTACACTGAATAGCAAGTGGCATCCAATTATTTCGCTTGTAAACAGGTAAAAAATATCAGGGAACCAATGGTATGTGTGATCTCTTTGTTTTGTTGACATTTCGCTATACTGAGAGCTCTTCAGTGCTCTCCGTCAGATCCGGTAGCTATCCTGGTACCCAGCATACGATTTTCTTACTGAAAAAGTATCAGATTCTCAGTTGCCGTGGTGGTGACGTTACCGACTTCGTTGACATCGACACAATCAGCGCCTGTCCAGTTGATGTGGGAAATCGCGAACTCTATCGTGCGATGTCGAAAGGCGCTACTCCATTGGCCATATCAATCAGCCGAGGATTTGTAAATGAGATGGCTCGGGCTTCTAACAAATCAATAAAGGTCGGGCACGGTGTATGCGCCTAGCGTGGTTTCTAACGCGTTGTCCTAGCTCTTCAATCGACAGCTTCACATCCTATCAATGTGCAATCATAGGGGTATTAGTCAGATGCTTGGGAAAGCCACGCTCAGGGGTAGATTGGCAATCGTCTCTGTGTGGGAGGAGAACGGTGATGTGTTGAGATATATGGCGAGAAACCCCGATGTGGATCGTATCCGCCTGGTAGGTATTTGTCGGACAAGTTGAAATCTTTGCTCATGCTCGTTCTAGTGTGCGGAGGTGGCGGAAGGACTCAAGTATCTCCATTCTAACAAAATAGTTGAGTGGCCTGCTGCAGACTGATGACCCTCTGTACTTAGCTTAGAAAAATTGACTAGGTCCACGGGAGTCTCATGGGGGTAAGTGGTCCGGATTATCACCATTCGGCTCATCAATAGTGATTCGTATAGCGTCACATCCTGATATCGAGAGACGGCAGGGCGCTGCTCACCGGTTTTGGTTCAGCTCATCTCTTGGATGACGATATGTTGCCAATTGAATTGGATGATAAGCTACTTGACCCTCCAGGGGGCTCTTATCAACCGGAGTTTAGATGGGCGGTATGATCGTTAGGTATCCTACTCTGAGCGTTGGGGTCTGACGTCTGTTTAGGCTCCCGAACTTCTGACTCATGAACTAGCTATCGCTACCCCTGAAACAGACATATATTCCCTAGGCATGGTATGTAAGCAGTAGGCATTGAATCATGTTTGATGCTAACGCTTGGTTTAACTGATACTGTAGACGATTCTGGTCGGTTTGCTTTTTTGTGTCTGAATATTTTCTGACATAAGCTCAGGAAATTCACACTGGCGAAATCCCATATTCGGAAAGGGAGTCCAACGTGAAAGTCATGATGGCCAAACTTTTACGTAAGGAACTACCTCGGCGACCCGCAAGCATTTCTATCAACAGTCGAGGTGGTGATCGGCTGTGGTCTCTTTTATGCGAGTGTTGGTCAGACGAGCCATCTAGGCGTCCTGTAGTAGACGTGGTTTTCGAGGGTGTAAGTACGGGCGTTCAAACTATCATGTCCCCTCTTACCCACAGCGTACACTTTCAGCTATTGTCAATCACTTAGGATTGGTATTTGCGTAAGATTTGGTAGTGAGCTATACAATAGCTTGTGTTACGATGTCTTGTCCAAAGATCGGGCTTTTTTGTGGTCTGGCATGAGAATTTCAGAGCGCCATCGTCTGCGACGATTATTTAGGTGGTGCGCCTGCGAGTTAAAAAAAAATGCATGAGTACACACTGGCTGTGGGCACAGTATTGCTTGGTACATGACCTGTCTCAAAACTGGAGAACCGGCGCCGTAATATATCCAGCAACACTCGTTATACGGTCTATGGCTTCGTCAGCAAGAACCACAGCACGATTCCCCAGGAAACTTTTCGTCAATGAATTCCAAGTTGCAGCATTATACCTGTACACAAAATCTGTCTAAACACAAAATAGTAAACAAAATGCGAGATTTGGATCACTACTTCAAGCTCTCATTTTTCGACCCATAACATCTAGTGGTCTCGACGCAGCTCTGGGATGACATGGTCCGCGCCATCGTACACCTGTTTCGCCTGGGACGTTCTCAACCACTTCTCCTCGGGCGTGAACCACCAGCTGAGGATACCAAAGATCGTCACAGATCCAAGGATTACTCCAGCCTATCAAACACAAACAAGACATTAGAAAAATGGGTCACAGGTCCAAGAAGTACTGAGGGAACTCACGAAGTTGAACGTCTCGGCGGTAACCGGGAACGTAAACGGACTAACATACACTGCAAACACGATCGCACACCACGCGGCGACTAGCGCATATATCACCCGCGCGTATTTACCAAGACTATACTTGGTGCTCTTGAACCCGTTGGGAGTCATGACCAGCCGCAAGAGTGCAATCAGACCGTAGGCTGCGATGGTTGGGATACCAGCGGCCGAGACGAGTGAGGTGAATGCGACGGTGGAGGGAAGGATGACGCAGAGAAGGGCCGCGCCGAAGATGTACATGACGGTCACGGCGTTGCGCGGACGGCCGTCGGGCGTGACTTGACCGATCCAGGATGAGAGCGGGAGGACCCCGTCGCGGGCGATTGCGAAGATCAGACGGGAGGCTGCTACGACCGCGATACTTGTGTTCTATTCAAAGTCATATGTTAGGATTTGAACAAGTAAATGGGAGGAAAAAGGGAGAACTTACGAGGATGAGACCAATGACAGCGATAATAGTCATAAATGTCGCGCCACCCTTTCCAAGAGCCATCGAATAAATGAGGACAAATGGCTGTGGGGCGGCGAGCTCGAACCAGGTTTCGATATTGGGTGTGCAAAAGAGGAAGACGATGGTGGTGATGAACCCAAAGACGCCGGTCGCGATTGCGCTTGTGAAGATTCCTCGAGCTGCGACCACACTTCATACGCAAACCAAAGTTTAACCGGGGAAAAAAGTAAGGTAAAGGGAGAAGACAAACCTAGCGTTCTTGGTTTCCTCAGCAATATGACCCGACGCATCGAACCCGGTGAGTGTACCGGCCGTGAACAAGATCCCGAGCATCCAGTTCCAGGCGGGTGGCGCTCCGGTGCCGTTGACTATCGCGATCGATTGAGTCTTCTAGACTAATTTAGTTGGAAATGCGTGACTCACACGTGGTCATGAATGCATCATGCGCACTTCTGAATCCGTAGGTCCTGCTAACACCAATTGGGAGCCAGATGATGCAAAGTAAGAAGTCGAGGATCATGAGGCCCATTGAGAATTTGAAGACCGCGGAGTAAACACGGGCTAAAACGACTATCGTTTAACGGTATTCAATCGGAGAGTCAAAGGAGAGAAGCTTACGAGGGAGATAGTTTAGGATGATGGCCACGATGAGTAGCCCCTCCGACACGATCCAAACGAGTGCGCGCCATTTGACGTTGTTATTATCAATTCCTCCCGGAAAGTCGATCTCGTAGACCGGTAGGAGAGATAATAGATAATTGGCCGTTGTCTTTATGCACATTCAGCGTCACGACTTCCAAGTATTAACCTAAAGATAACGAACCTGACAGTTTGCCGCTGCAAAAGTCATCCACGCCGTAGCCGCCCACCAAGCGACAACGAACCTGAAACCACGCCATCAGAACCTATGCCCCACACCTTCGGCGTCTTAAAAATAGTGAAGAACACTTACGCGACAAAGCGCGCGTACTTGGGACCGGCCGCTTCAGCCGCCCAGATGTATATGCTCCCGCTCAATGGGAGAGCTGAACAGATCTCAGCGAGCACGGCGGCAGCGAGCCACATGAAGACGATGGTGATGAGGTAGTTTGTCCATATGGCGAGAGGACCGCCGGCTAGGATGCCGATGAAGAAGAATGATCTGCCGGGGAAGTGGGGTAAGCGAGGGAAGTGAAGGGGTGATGCGTTGGACGTACCGAACACCACCGATAAAGTTGAGTGCACAGAAACTGGCTGCGAAGGACTCGATGAGGTGCCAAGAGCGATGGAGTTGCTGGAGTGAACTAGGTTAGCTTGGATCGAACCGAGACGGTATATAGATGCACCTGCTTGTATCCTAATGTTTGCTGTTCACAAAGCGGTTAGCATGTGGTACCACCCAACACGAAATGAAAAAGCGACGAGGGAAATATATAAAATGAGAAAAACGAAGGTGGCAAAATTAGACCATGGCTTCCCTACGCAGGTGTCGAACACTGATCAGGTTCAAGCGGTATCATCTCAATCCCCCATCGGAGGGATACCCGCAGCCATCAAGTCTCGCAGAGGAGGACAAGGAAAGGCAGCCAAGTTACCAGACGTTTACCGGATCAAACTATGATCGTGCTGCGTAGAGGCTGGTTTGAGTAGATCTAATGATTCATACCAGTTGGAGCTCGTCCGAGTCGGTCGTGCTTGCGACTTCGCGGTCCGCGCCATAGTACGGGTCGTGTTCGTTGGCATCGTGCTTGGAGATTGAGCCGGCCATGGTGGGTGCTGGTATGATGTTGATTGAGGAGGGAAGGTGGTTATATAGGCTGAAATGGCTAGCCGGGACCTTCGAAATCGAATGGTGTCAGCAAGGCACGATGATCTGCCGGATGTGCTCGAAGCCTGCAGGCACGGTCCCAATACTGTTAGCCGATACTGATAGACGTAACGCACTGGTACAGGGTCAGCTCTGTCTTGACCCTATGCAGCGTGCTCCTGTCCTTGGCCGATGTCCAAGAGACAACCCACAGGATGTAAATGCAGTAAATTTTAGCCAGTAGATAACCGTTTGATCGCCGATTGTCACCGATCAATGCCGATCACCGGAGTCAAATCATTCCCGGAGTCATCGTCACGTGTCCCTCTTATTTTAATTAATGTCCTTGACCTCTGCCCTTGCTCGTCGTACTCTTCGAGCCCCTCGTCTTGTCTTCCATGGATCTTGTCGCTATGAATCTAGCTCTGCGGCCATGAAGCGTGCTGAAGCTGCTCGGAACCGTGCAGCCTCGAACCCCTCGTTCTTCAAAAATGATGCAATTCCCTACTCAATCGTTCGCCTCGTCCATCCCGAGACGAACAAACTTGAGCCCGAGACGAGATTGAAAGACATCCTGGCCAAAGTAGACTTGGAAAAAAACTACGTCCAGCTTATATCCACCCAAGGTCCGGACGGAGGCAAACCCATCGTCAAAATCATCAATAAACACGACGTGGCCCAAAAAGAGCGAGACCAAAAGTCGAAAAAGAAGGAACAGAAGAAAGTCGCGAGCGGGCGAGAGACGAAGGAAATTCAACTCTCGTGGGGTGTCGAGCCGGGTGATATGAAGCACAAGTTGGGCAAGTCGATACAGGAGCTGGAGAAGCGGAACCGGGTCAATATTGTTTTTGTCAAGAAGAAAGGCGCGCCGATGCCGAGTCCCGAGCAAAAGGCGGCCAAGCTCCAGGCTGTGTGGGAGGCGGTTAGACATGTGGCCAGCGAGCGGGAGCCGAGGGTTATTCATGAGTTGACGGCGGTGTTGTACTTGCAGGGGTTGGGCAAGACAGAGGAGTAATTGTGAGTTGTCCCGTGGAATAATCTGATCCTCACTCAGTCGCCTTAGTTTGTATCGTATAGGACACATAATTCATTTTTTGATCCTCTGTTCTGTTTGGCGGATGACTGTGCTGCTTACCATCCCATCTTATTTGATCACTACACCCAAGGCGACTAGGCAGCGGCTTTGGCCCACAACACGGGACTCTTATTGTCGGCACTTCATGGTGTACCGGATTTGCCTCGAAATAAGCCGCGATTAACATACAATACGGGTAAGCTCCATTCGTACGCTACGATCTACTACTGAGCAGTCACCACTGGTTTCAGAACGAGCGCCGTAGTCCATGGCGGCCTCAAAGCACTGAATTTCCTTTACTTATACTTGAACGTACCGACCTTCACCCAGTAAAGAGAGGTTTGGTGCATTGTGAATGAGACTATTTGCTTGTGTTTAAATTAACGCCAAAATCGTATATATGCACCATTCTGGACGCCAGGCTCGAGTCCTACACGTGCACTGTAGAGGTTAGATTTCTGATATGTCATTCAAGATGAATGTCATGCCGGGAAGCGAATGGCTGAACGAAATCGAGTTTTTGTGGCGAATGTGTGGTATGATATCCAAACTTGAGTGATAACGCAATTCTGTAACTCCCTATCGATGTAGTCGACATAATTACATAGTTATTTCCTATGAGACAGGTCGTAACTTGGAGGGTAAGAATTGATACCAAATTTCGAAAACTGCTACAGATGTCAACAAAGGGGAAGTGCTTTCTTGACGCAGACGAGTCTGAATTCAAACCACCCGCATCTACACGCCAGAATCAGTCTACGAATTGAGTCTCATGCCATTAGATGTGTAGTCTTAGTACATAACCTGTCGGAATGTCGTTAAATCGTAGGGAAGAAATAGACAAGTTTTCTGCCCGCTTCTACTTCTCCCGGCCACACCCCATCCTCGGGTAGTAGCCATATCTAAGTTTATCCCGTGAACAGGCAGACAGCACAGTATCATGATCATAAGTATCAAACGAGCATGTATCTACATTAGTGATTACAACATTGTACTCTGGATACCGCGAGGGTGCCATTGATACACCCGCCCTGTGTTCCTATCCTCCACCGCGTGTAGAGTTTCCTTCCTTCCAATTTCCAACGCTATGATAGGTGGGTTTATCATCAGCGAACGTACAAGACCGCGAACAAACGGCTCCAACACATCTGTAGCATGCAAGAAGACCTTTAAGCTTGGTGCATATATCATGACACGATCTCGACCTACCTCATGTGCCCCAATAAGATTTGCATTCGTTACGTCCCTCATCGGCAAAAGACGGAGGTCACAGGTGCAAGAGAATTGGAAGAACTATGAAATGTAAATTCAGCAGAAAATATACTTGCCCCAACACGGTCGTTCCGTCTTGAACCAAAAAAGCGAGTATCAGACGCGGTAACAAGTGACGCGAGTTGAGGCTTCTGTCGATCTTCCCCGGATTTTGGAGGTCGATCGTATGGTCGCGTGAAGCTCACGCGACCTGTGCCTTTGAGAGCGGGTATGGGAGGCCCGTGATTAAAGTAGTTCTACGATTGCAATTGGTTCCAAATCACCAAGGGATACGTACGGGAAATTACTAAATTCGAAGTGCCGAGACAAGCATGAATGCTTGGCGGTGGTCAAGCGGGTTCGGGAAGTCGAGAGGCATGCAAGCGTGATGGTGCGACGGGGAATGTGATCTGGGTATTGTAGTGGTGGGAGAACAGCAAAAGGAGTCATGCGGAATTGGGGGCATAGAATAAAAAGGCTGCTTTAGAGAGTCTGTTCGGCATCAGTTTACTGATACTCCCCGCTCATTTGCACACTCGTTTACTTACTTCGTATCAACCCACTTTCCTTAAAACTTGTCGCTATGCTTTTCTCGCGAGTTTTTGCCGTCGCCATCGCTCTCCTCCCCGCCGCCCAAGTCCTCGCAGCCCCCTCAAGGCCGATGCCGATGAGGAGGGGGCTTGTGACCAGGGAATCGGTTGGCAAGGTCGATACGACCGAGGCCGAGGAGCTACTATCTTTGCAACATATTTTGGCCAACACTAAGGCTCACATCGGTGCTATTAAATCGCAGCTCGGTGAGTAGGCTAAATAGTTGGGGGAGTTCAAGTGCTCACAACAAGTTGGACGTAGATAATGTCAATGCCGACAAGGAGAACGCCCAACAGATCCAAGACGCCACCAGCGAGCTCAAGGACGCATTCGATAGCTTTGTAGGGGATCTCAAGTCACTAAAGGCAGCCAAAGTCAGCGCAAGAAATCAGCTCCCGGCCAAGGCTCCATTCACCCTGTCTCCTTCATCGTGGCCTATTCTAAGTGAAGCCTACGACCTCGTCAAGGTAGATACGACTGAGGTAAAGAGTATCTGAACTTACGTCTTTACCCAATCAGGATGTTATAACCGTGGTGGATGAGATCCAATCCATTGCAACCACAGGTGATGTAGTCGGTGGAGTAACGGGCATTCTGTGGACCGTCGTAGGAGCTGTGCCGACGGTGGTTTCGCTCGTGACGTCGATTTTAGCATTTTTCTGAAGTGTTGTCGATACCTCTTTCAGAAAGTTTGGGGGTGTATCTATGTACCGGCATTGGAGTTATGCGTACGGGGGTTTGTGAGAAAACCGCATTTGTAGGGTTTATAGTGCAGTAGCTGTGATTCTGTATCATTGTGCTTCGGACATTAGCCCAGAAGATACTTTGAGTCGCAAATGCCATATTTATCTGAGCAATGATGTCCAAATATTAGTTTGGCTTTCCGATGGGTGGAAGCGTGCCAACGACGTTAGGATTGAATGGGTGCCACATGGATCAGTGGCTGTACTGATAAATAAACGCTGATGTTGGTAATCATCAGCCTTATACCACATGGGATCCGCGCTTAGCGTGTCTAGTTCTCTAGACTTCAACCGGGTACTATCACCAGGCTTCAACTTCTACTATACCTTCTTTCACCCCTACTGAAACCGACTAATGGAAGAAGCCCTTGTCGGGGCCTTCAGATGCTGGTCATGGCTGTCAGACTCTTACTCCTTTTGATCTGATCTTCGTATTCCCCATTTACCGAGCCGACCGCCGCATAAAATCCTCCATCCGGAATATCTCGCGCCACCACTGCCATTTCTGGCGACGGCCCGCCCAAACCGGCTTCTCGGACTTCCATTCGCCTATGGGTTTGGACTCCAGGTCAAACATCTTCCAGCTGTCGCGTCAGATGATGTGCTCTGTGGTGTTTCTCGGGCGTGTTGTCGGATGTATGTAGAGTTATAAACGTCCTACTACCAGCAGTCTTTCCCTCCCGCACCACCATGACACGACGCGCGACCACAGCTCTCCTCTTCGCCCTCTCACTCACCAGAGCATTTGCTGCTCCCCTCGCCTCCAACGCTACGCGTTATGACTCTATTGTTCCCGGAGCAAACTGGCTCGACACTGATGGTGTGCTCATCCAAGCGCATGGAGGCGCCATGGTTCGCACCAGCGATGGAACATTCTATTGGTTTGGCGAGGATCATCGACCGGGCGGAACGCATTTTACAGGCATTGCAGTCTATTCAAGCAAGGATCTGTATAACTGGAAAAATGAAGGACTGGCGCTGAAACCTGTTGCTGGTACACCCGCGGCGAGTGATCAGGTTGGGGAACGACCAAAGGTTGTATGGAGTGAAAGCACGAAGCAGTGGATTGTGAGTGTTTCTCAAGCCTCGCGCTGATGGCATTATGACTGATAGGTCCGAAGTTGTATTTCCACTCGGACAACCCAGACTACTCATTGCATCTCCAGGGTACGGGTGTTTCAGCAAATATCATCGGACCATACAAGTATCAAGGATCGTATCAACCACTGGGAGCAGCGAGTCAGGACTTGGGTATGTATGTGGATGATGATGGCAAGTCTTGACTCGATAA
>WSTH01000374.1:0-26180 GCA_019616345.1 Ceratobasidium sp. 395
GTCGACCTGATCGCGTTCTGCACAATGAACAACTTGGTTCACCTCTGCTTCAACTTCATCCTTGGAAAACGTACGTCCTTTCTTGCTCTCACTCTGTCCCCTCTCCAGCTGACCACAATCCCGCATAATAGTTTACACCAACACCCTTCTTGCTACTCTCAATGCGCGCGAGGTTACGCCGCCTGAAAACATTGTCCATGTCGAGTCAGGGTCGTACCAACTCGACAAGGTGTCTCACTCGCGCAAGCAGAGTCGCGGAGCTGCGGTAATGCTGTCCGGGCAAGAGAGGAGTAACCCTGTTGTGCATATCACGACGGATACTGAAGCACAGATCACGGAGACATTGCATTATCAAAGGCATCCTCAAGAAAAGGTGCGTTATGTGCACTATGCAAGAGACTTTCCCATATTTAATAACATTTCTCTGACTTGGATAGCATACAACTCATAACGTGGTTGTCCTACCGACCAAAAGCAGACACGATGAGCGCGATGCCGACGAGGACTCGTTCGAAAACGCGAAGCAGGGGAGGCCGTTCTAGTAGTCTGAATTCTGTTTTTTTTTCGGGTACTTTACTCGCTTGATTCGTTCACTATTATGATCTTTGTTAGACAGTCGCTCGTTTATTTGTTATACATACATATCAGCTGGAATATGCATACACGTTTGAAACGTTCTTCCGCATATAGTGACGACGTATGTTCAGTCAAGTGCATGTCTGAACACCACTTCAATTGATTGATATTGTTTCGAGAACCATTTTGCGAGCGAAATGCACACTTTGGCATATGAATCATGATTGGCATTGAGAAGTTTGAAACGCTGCCTCGGCTAATTGAAGTTCTCTGATCCAGCCGAGCCCAAACTGTGTGAGTTACGTATAAAGTATCGAGATCTTCGAGATTGGCGCTATGGTGCTTCTAATAAGAATCCTGATGTGGGAATCAGCCCGGAAGGCTATGCGACATGGGTCACAGAAGTCACCATGGTCGCTATGGTTCAAGCGAGGGCTACCGTTCTTATAATAGTACATTACTTATACAAGGGTTCTATAGTCCACGCGGCAATTTGCAAAGAAGGCATTCCCTAGCTAATCTCGAAGGAGCTCGTGCTCCAGTCCAATATTGATAAAAGAATACTCGGAATACACTAGACAAGAGCCGTCGGTTAATTCAAAACATACCTACGGTTGCTCAATTCCTGAGACTCACTCGGTGCGTTTCGCATCCAATTCGTAACCAATAAATTCGGCTACCAAATCCAAGAAGCACCGTCAGAGCATACAATCCCGTACCATTATTTCGACTCACCTCGGTCCAAAACGGCCGCAATCCAGCCTCTTCGAGGTCCTCCCACCAGGTCAAGAACTGCGTAAACGAGATTTTGTTTGCATGGATCTCGAGTTGGAGTTGACCAAATGGAAGCGGACCGAGGTCTTTGTAGAAGTCGACGAAAGATTTAAGTGTTTCAAATTCGGCGCCTTCAATGTCGATTTTGAGAACGTCGATGAAGGTATGGCCTAAGAGCAATGAGAAGGATTAGGGGTTTGGAGTGGTGAAGGGGCGTAGAGCGGCGTGAGCCGAATGTACCATGTTTATGCATCAGAGCTTGGAGTGACCACATAGGTGGCTTTGCGCTGTGGTTATCCTTCCCAGACAGCCCGTACTGATAGAAGTGGGTTTGATTTCGGATTGAAGCATAGTTTTGGACTTCGGGACCGAACTACAAAAAAAAATCAGCATATCATTTGCGTTCAAAACAAGATACACACCTGTTTGACGCTAAAATCAAACCCATAAACAGTGCATTTCGTTCGTCGAATAATTTCTGCCTCAAAGGAGGATTCGGTACTTATTCCTACGTGTAATTTTAAGTCAAAGTCGAGTTCTGCTGTGAAGGTATAAGCATTTACCCGCCGAGTACACGATACAGTTGGGTTTGTCTTTAATCTTTGACAATCCGCATGTCCATTTTCCACCATCTCCCGCGGCGCCGATTCTTTCAGTCTCGTACGGGCAATTGAACCTATATTATACATGAACCATCTATCCTCGTTTTTCTCAGGCCATTTGTATCAAACTTACGATGCAGGGAAAAAATCCCACAGCTAGGGCCCAAAACGCCCAATCATTAGTCAAAATAGACAAAATGAGTGATCGGTCAACAGAAACATACCAGGTATTTCGCGCGCAATCTTTGCTCTGGGAAACTTCGCATATCACGTGAATTTTGTTTGCCAGTTGAATGCAAGAACCACTCACGGTTGAAGTTTGTCTGGTGTCGGGCCATATTTACGAATGAGCGAGTGACGGTCTTGCACCATCTGGTAATAGGTTTCCTCTTGACGTTCGAGCTTGGCCTGAAGTGGAGTCAAAGTATGCTTCGGTGGAGACAGCGGTCCATATTTAGATCGGATATAAGCGGGTGGATGGACTTGAGCGGCGAGAACGAGAAGAATAAATAGCCCACCAGCGGCTATACCGATGGTATATCTTGCGGAGCGGGGTATAAGAGTCATGAGCTGAGATGGTGGGTAGAAGAGGACCACCTAGTTTGCCAACGAGCCAAGCTTAAGCACTTCCAGATCCAGACTCTTTACATAAGCTTCGTGTGAGTCTCATGCACAGCCTTGACTGTACAAGATTGCCAAGCATACCGATAGAGCGAGGTTAGCCCGAAGTGGCGGGTGGCTGGATTAAGACTGGTGGGATCGTCGTCTAGTGACGGGAGTGCGTTGATATATGTTGATCAATCTTGGATGCATTTTAGAGTTTCGAGAAGCTCTCTATTGACAGCTCCGCGTGCGACTATCGCCGTCACGTGGCAGCCTCCACAACCAGTATCGCGACAGTAACCATTGGATTAACCCGCCGCTGTACAGCAATGACGGCAGCTAGTAATGTACAAGTCATGTCATCAGTCCTCGAGTCACGACCGACCAGAAGCTGAATGGATCAGCATAGCAAGTCTGAAGAGAAAGGTGATTGGCCACGGCGCTTATAGGATCGGTTATAAGAACGCTGCCCACAGCCGACTCTACTGGCCCGATTGGCCTCGTGCTAAAGGACAACTCTGTCTGCATGTATGGTCAAGAGAGTGATATATTATAATCATACTTTCAGTGTTCAAGAATCTCATCAAAGCCCAACGCCAGGCTGGATCCGCAATAGTACGTCGATGTTAGCCCAACGCTGGCTGGTGGCGAGGTGAACATATAAACGGCCCAGCTGCTTCGATTTTGGAATATCACAGAATGCTTTTTTTATATGTAAAGGAGTGGATAATATTAAGCCGAGTCTACAGTATAGAATAGTTTGGAAAGTAGTCGCTGAAATTATCGTACGATTTGCCGTTCCAACGTCCAATCAATACGTTCATTACTTCCAAATCCACTGTGGACGTGGGCTCTTTCCGCCTTCGGTGGGCTTTGTGTTTGGCTTGGGAGCTCCATTTGGCTTGGGGTTCCCACTTGGCTTCGACGACGACTCGAGTTTAAACGTCCATGGCTGTGTGTAAAACTCTTTGGTTCCCAAGAGAACCTACAAATGTAATCAGGCTCAGAAACTCGGCTGTGCAGCATAGTACAGACGACGTACGTTGGGAGAATCCATCTTGTTATCCAGACCCTCATCGACGAAGAGCGGGGCACCGTTCACGAGCTCCGTAGTGGTAATGCTGATCAGCTAGTTAGTATTGCGCCACAAATAAAATATCTAAACAGTGACGTACTAATAAGCCTTGTTATCAGCGCTTGAGACCAGCTTGAAGTTTCTCCGCTTGGACGACCCGGAGACATTTGCACCACTTTGAGCGGTCTGGTATCCAAGGTACGTGCCATACTTGTTGTTCTTGAGAGAAACAGTGTTGCCACAGCCCGACTCAAGGATCCACTGCATACGTTGTCAGAACAGTAAGTACAATCTGCGAGGATCTGAGCATACCTCCTTGGCTGCGGGGTCCTTGACGTCCTCACGGAAGGCAATGACGGCGGTCGCATCCTTACTGTCAAGAGAGAGGAACCGTGATCCCTGAGTGATCGAGTAAGTACCGGCTCGGGGAGCAGCGCTGACGCCGACTGCAGCAGCAAAGGCAATAAGAGCGGTAGTAAGATTGATTTGGACCATGGATGTAAGTTTTGATGAAAGGAATGGGTTGAATTAGTGGGAAGACTGTAGGGGTGCAGAACTTGGTTCGCTTGCGAGGCTATTTATATGGTCATGCCCTCCTTGGCAAAGACAAAGCCAACGGCCCCAGTTTAGTCATGCATGAGTTTCACGATACATGCCGGACAAGATACGAGATAATCAAGCGACGGCTGGCCACTGGGGCTCCGAACAACCAAGATAAACGCGCTGTGTGAGTAGAAGCGCTAGGGTCTGGCGGATCCCGCCGGGTGACGCTCGGTGGGAATGTGGAGTGGTGGGTGCGGTAAAAGATACGATAACGCCGAGGCGAATGTATGTACGACGGACAGTATAGTGTCATCGCCTGCGTGAGCAGTTGGTCCGGTTACAAGCTGTATCTATCATGCGCCTCTGTAAGCGTATGTCGCCCCCACAGGCTGCGCCGACATCCTTTACTCCTCGCGTCTCATGTTCTCGAAATCTTTCCGATCACAAGTTGTATGTCACCATTTGTACTCCTCAGCTTCTAGGATGCTATTCCTAGCATACATATGTTACCGGTTGGAGTACGTTATGTACTTTCCTCAGCCCCTGTTTCAACACAAGTCACGTTTCCAACTGGGCCTCCGGTCTTTCCAACCTTCGTCTACTCACGAAAGAGAGAGTCAATCGTCTTGCCTTGGCTTTTGTTTTTTTTTTAAACATTCAACTCTCTAATAGTTTGAGTTTCCTTAACTGTGAAAAACGTATAGAAGTTATGAATGAGGCTATTCGAAAGTAAGCAGTCCTGCCCCTACGCGTCGCAGCAGCTATCTGTGCCGTTGTCAGGTGCTAGCCGAGCTTAAACGCCTCAGCCCAAAGCGACGCGTATAGATTTCCGTGCCACTCTTCACCCACCGAAGGCTGGAGTGTGCGCCTCAGCAAGCTGCTGCGCACACCCCATATGTATGCGGGATTACAGCAGAGAACAAAAGCCACGCTGGATTAAGCGTTCTCGGCTATACTTTGCTGAAGCATATTGTCTCACATGTTCAAGAAAATACAGTACCTTCCATGAGGAAAGTCGGCACCAATAGCAGGAATCATCGTCGAGATAAACACGTGAATTCGTCATCGGGTTTGTCATCAAGTCGGTAATTAAGGAGTAAGTCGGGTAACAATATATATTTCCTCTTGTGGCCATGGCCGTCGGTGCCCCTGGTCTCGGCGTAATGATTACCTTTGCTTAATTTTGTCTTGGTAACAAATTTGGTGGCTAAATGTAATTAGCTTATATGCACGTGAATCGAGTTAAATTATATTTGGCATTGCTTGTCGGTCGTTGAATCAAATTTATGCTTAGCTATATCCAACCTCCCAAATTATTAGCTTCAATGTATGGTTCTCTCGCTCACCTATAGCTTAGCTCTAGTCTATGGAGCACTATTTAGAGCATAAGTACCCTGAGAAAATTGTTGAGGCCTCTGATCAGAGACTTGCTCATTACTTAGCTATCATGGGCACTCAGAATAGCCGTTCTGTGCCGTTCTCGTGCACTTCTCGCTGGATTATCAAGTGCATCAACTACACCGAAAACTGCATGAGAATTTGCACGAGAATTGGGATCAGGATTGGCCGAGAATTGCTACTCTGAATACCCCTATTGTCATCGCGTAGCACATGCGTTCCCGACTCCTGTTACTGCTACAATACAGACAGTTACCAGTCGTTCTAGAAGTGACCCAAACGCGCATGATTCTTTGCCGCGCTCAATTCTATCACAAAGCTTTCTCAGTACGACTCTTAGCCTCTTGATTCAGGCTTGGCACGCTCCAGACCGGTTCAGTGACTGACTTCCCTCAGCGCCCATCGTTTCAGCCCCGCTTTGGTTTGTACTCTCCTATAGAGGAAAGTGTGAAAAAAGAACAGAAAAAGTGAATCGTCGAAGAAGCTGAGACTGGAAAGTCACTGCAAATACGTTTATAGGAGCAAGCGAGCGAGTACCATGCTCAACATATGTAATCTCAAGAAGCGCTTTAGTTCGGGTTAATACCCTTGTAGTTAATGCATAATACAATCGTCTAGATAGGCGCTAGAATAGCCAAGCATCGAGCGAACGAGGACTTTTGCTATTTTACGCAGCAGTTGGGAAGAACTCAAACTAAAGCTAAGGTTGTTTCTTCAAAATTCAGCTATGTGGTATAACTTGAGATTTAACAATTTAGCGAATTCAAGGGAAAATGTCCAAAACGAGATGAAGCTGATAAAGAGAAATTATTTGGACGACGTGGTTCGCCCATCCAATATTATAACAAACAAAGCATGAGTACAAGAGTAACATAGAAGTAGAAGTGGGTATAAATCATACAGGCGCATACAGTGTACGTCACTACCAGCCAAACGTTCTACAAATCCTCAGCACTTGGTCCTAAAACAGAGTAGACGCATAAACACTCACTCATTATGTAACTCTAACCCTCCGACTGCCTTCTGGACCTCATCAGGAATCCCGGCTTTGGCTTCGAGCGTACTCGAGATCAGGCTCTTGGGTCCACACGCCGCCAAGATCACGCCGCTCCCCTTGGACGTGCTGGCACTGATTGAAGACTGTGTGGAGCTAATCAATTGGTTGAGTTCATTCCCAAGATTGGGCCGCCCGCTTTTGACTTGGATGTTTGACGGCAGATTTGGTGGAAGATCAAACTGTTCCCCAGAGCCTCGGGTACAGAACACCGAAATCGAGAGCTGTAAGTTCGGCACTCGTTCGGTGCGCTGAATTAGTTGGGTGAACGAGGACATGAACGAGGCTGATGCGGCTGTACAAATTCCTAAGTCAGATCGATTCGATTGAAGAATTGAATGGGTCGCGCTTACATGGGTGTTGCACTACCCAGATAAACTGTATGCATAACACGCGCGAGTCTCCGGACAAAGATTTAGTGACAAGCTCTTCGAGAACCGACGTCCCAAAGGTGATACCACTTCCGCCGAGTACCAGCATTGCTCCACTAAAGCTGTTGAACATTGTGTTTCCGGATCCGCCTAATATATGTCTTAATTAGATATCCTGAGGGTTACACTTAGAGCAGAAACTCACCATATGGTCCTTCAACAAGTACATATGTGATGCGGTATTGGTCTTTCGAATCTCCGCTCGCCATCTTGTACAGCCCAGATGTCCAATCTCCAGCATTCTTACATATCAACGTGATGCCTTCAGTCGAACCGTTGCCCGAATTTGCGATCTGAAGAAGCACTATCAGCAGCTGAAATGGACAAACACTCAAAAACAAATCTTACCGTAAACGGATGAGCCTCAGTCCATCCAAACAATCCGACTCCAAACGAAAGAACACGAATTCGGACATGTTGGCCCGCAGTCCAGCCGCTGTTGATGCCTAAGATTTGCATTTGGGTACTACCGAGCTCTGGGAGTGGGGTTAAGATTGCCTTGCGTACGCGGGTTTTGGCGAGACGCGCGAGTTGGTCCGCGCCATAGAGCGCGATGCAGGTTGCGACGTATGGGACGGCGACCTTAGGCTGGTGCTTCCAGACCTACACGATGGGTTAGCTTCACGATTTGGCCAGACATGTCAGAGAGGTGCGTACTCCGATCATCAGGGCGAGTAAGCCAATAATATGAGAGTTCCAGAAGAGGGTGTATAGCCTAGAACGAATCCAGGGATGGGATCCAAGTGCAGAAAAGCAGAGAGCAAAGAATGCGACAAGTCCCCATGGGTTTTTTTGCACTATAATGGACATAGTGAGCACGGTTTCTTCCTAGAGCATACGAGCTAACTTGCCTGCCTGTCGTGTTATGCCCAGTTTTGTCCATAGGACAACTAAGTGAATGATTCAGTGACTATGAACCGTTCTTGGAGAAAAGCACTCACGCCATCCAACAAAATGAAACAGCACAGCGATAAACATAATCCGACCGACCCACCGATGCAAAAAGTTAAGCTAAACGAGGGGTATCGTTAGCTGAAATTTTCGCCGACTTACACTTGTGCGTACCTTTTCATAGCTGATACCGGTCAGCAAGCTCACAACGCTGTTTTTCGTCCCTAATGCAAATACAATCGGCATTTGAGACAAAACCACATATCCAGCGCGTGGGACATTCGTAGTAGGGTTTGATTGATAGAACAACGCTATTGCAGTCACTAAAATGTAGGCGGCAAGTATGGCGAGCTGGTGAACGGTCAAGCCAAGGATGTGGTGGTTTAGGATTCGTCCGATGGTTGGGATGTACGATGTGTAGGAGTGGAGATGGGGCGGAGGTGTTCGCGGTCCTGTGCTAAGTAGCGACCGTTCTGGGAGATGTGGCGTAACGGAGGGGGTGGCCGAGTAAGAGCCGGAGCGGTCGAGAGGGTATTGCGTTGTTCGCACAGTCGAAAGAGGGATATCCTTGCTCAGCGGTGAGCGAGCACCTGTAGGATTGGTTCGAGACCGACGCAAGACCCGGCCCTCGCGTCGAGATGATTTGTGAAGGTAGTGGGTAATAGTGCGAGGCAGGTAGACTAACGTTACTACTCCCAAGACGCCAACGAGCGCCATGTCGGTGTAGAAAACCAAGTCATGGCTAGATATTCCGGAAGGACGAGCCATAGAGGTCGGAGGGCGCGGTGGCTGGCTCATGATAGCTGTATTGGACTTAGCTAACGGGAGACGGAGGATAGAGAATCTAGTGGGGCATGGTCCTTATTTATATAAAATGTTTTGAGATTCAAGGAGTTTGCTATATCCAATGCATCGAGTCCATACCTCATTGGCGGATGTCAGCTACCCGCGCATGGTGAGAATGCAGATTCAGCGCATCGTGCGAGCGCGACACGCCCATCGAGTGTGCGGCATTGTGGACAGCCTATGACTGCGGCGGGCTTGATTGCTTATGAATAACTATGTGATTCGGGCAATGTCAAGCGTACCAGAATAGGTCGGCACGGCGGAGATTATGACTAAAATCCATAAGATGATGTACGTGTTGGTAAGCTCCACGCGAAAGGCTATGATATAACCAAAAACGTCCCAAGAAAGTTCGACGTCGTCATGCGCAGTTGCAGGACTAATAGACTAGACTGTAGCCCCAGATGTTAGACGGGAAAGAACAGAACTAGTGCGGCTATGTAGACGGGCAGCATGTAATGGTAGAAGCAGGCTGTGCGCCAAGGCTTAAAATAGTCGTGCGATGTTGTTTAAAGTTCTAACGCGACTAGTTTCTGCGCGAGCCGCGGTGTAGTTGTACGACTAGGATGCATGGTCGCGACATCGATGCGTGTGAACAACAGACTTGGTTGGACAGACGGGAGGGGGAGACCGAAGCGGGAGCAGAGCTTCAAACGCGGATGCAAATTGTAATAATTACGTGAACCGGGATGACACAGCAACCTCTGGAACTAGCTAGCCCCTTCGTTTTCATGGCACAACGCGCCAACTAGTAAATAGTTTCATATCAATATTGGTATCAGGCCTCGAGGCTACAGCCACTGCATACTCCTGCAGTAGTAATCGAGTACACTGATGTCATGAGGCACTTACTAATAATTTCAAGAACAACCGACTTTACTACCCTGCGCTTGGGTCGAGCTAAAAGACATCTTTACAATCAGCTAAGACGAAAGCAGCGTCGCACGGGCAGACTCATCACAATCAGATGTAAGCAGAAGCCTCCCAGGTGGTGTTGTTCCATGATATTGAAGCTGATGTATTGTGGATCCTGATTTGTTCTTCTCTTCCTTTTTCTTTTGCCATGCGCTGATGCCCTCATCGAGCCGCCGTAATAAAACACGATTTACTTACTAGAAGAGCCAACCTACACTTGAAAATATCACCAATCATCAGGTCGCCATTGAAACGACTCTAACATCTCATCTCCCATCCATCTATCATTTGTTTTCTATGGTGCTATCAGCCCGAAGTGTGTTTGCTTTATCTGCATCTCAGTTGCGAACATCCATAGCGTTGATAGGCACACATAATGCTCAGGACGATAAAGTACTGCAACGAAAATTTTGTGTGACCTCGATTCAGCTACCTTCATATTGCTGCCTATTATGGTAATTATTAGCGGAGTTGTTAAGGTCAGGTCAAAAAGGACGATAACAAAGCAAGCACAGCCACATATCTTATTATAAACAAACTCTCAAAGCCACGACCATGCACAACCCCTCGAAGTACTAGCTTTTGCTATTCAACTAACCCTCTATTTCAAGAGACTTCAATCGGTTTCATTGAGATTTTATAACTCTTGTATTTTGAACACTATGACTTCACCCGTTCGCCTTCGAGTTATAATCGAGTATGACGGACCGCAAGCTGGGTGCGAATCCGTGATAGAATCGCTGGCGAGGCTTAAAATCTCATCCGGAGACCTTTCCTTGAAGTGTGTTTTGCGTATTCTTGAGTATGGGTTAACTGGTAACTGATTAATTTGGGGTTTACAGTTACGAGGAGCTACCATCTGCGGCGTCTTCCGGTTCCACATCGGCCGTGCGGCTCCCAGACTCTAGTACCCCTGGTGACTCTAGCGTCTCCGGGTCCAATAATTATCGTAAACCGCTAAAGAAGCACGGACGAAAGTCCGAACCTATTTTGCCCACTCAAGTCCCCACATCAGTCGAACTTCCGGAACGAGCCTCATCGGAACCTCCACCCAACCAACCCGACAGGCCGCTACTCCCGGGAAAACAGCATTGTGAGGCATATAACTCCTCTGACGGAGAGCCTTGTAAAATTCAGATTCGCGCGAGTTTGTTCCCGAGCTTGTGCCACGTTCATATCAAGGCCGTCTTAAAGCAGGCTGGGTTTTACTCGCACGCAAATCCAAGTACATTGGTCAAATTCGAAGGTAGGTTCGGCTGCTATTGGACTAAGTAGGATCTAACAGAAACCCGGGATTAGATTGGATTCCAGCCTTTCTAAGCAAGAGAACCCAAGCTGGCCTCAGGAAGCTTATGGCGGAGCCACCTGAAGCCAGCGACTCTGAGCGTGGTTTCGTATATGCATTCGAGATAACTAGCAAGTTTCCGTCGGCGTTGTGTGTTCGCGATCGCAATCATTTACCACTCAGTTCATAGACCCCCAACGACCGGACGAAGCTCAAATCAAAGTAGGATATACCAACTGCCTGAATAGGCGTCTCAACGAGTGGGAAGCACAGTGTCAGTCAAAGGATATGGTACCACGCGGGTGGTGGCCGTGCGTGCCAGAGGACAGTCAAGCAAGCAGCAAGTACGTCGATGGGGCGGTGAGCCTTTTGATAGGAACCATCGAGCAAGGGATGCCGGGGAAATATCCCAAACGAATTGAGCGTGAGTTGTTTGAACTCAGGGGATAAATTCGATGACTCTTTAACATGGACTCCCTATGTAGGATTGGTACATGCAGAACTCGAGGATATTGCGACAAATTCTCTGCATTTGACACCAGGCTTCATGGACCTAAGCCCAAGGGATAATTTGCCGGTAACATCTGAAAAGAGAAAATTGCGTGCGGACAGGAAGGCTTGCTCAGACTGTGGGTTGCTCTTGTTTCATGATTCCGATCTATTGACCCTCAACGCATATATACAGGTGGAACGACGCATCGTGAAATATTCGTATTTAAGCGTCACGCTTCTAGTGAGCCGAGTGGTGATGAATGGACAAGTGTTGTGAAGCCGATCATTGAGAAGTGGGGATCGTTCGTAGAGGAATACATGTGATCCATGTCCTACTTTATCCAGTGGATAGAGTTTTGAATCTCTGTTCATTGTTTAAACTGTATTATATCTGACTGCTGGTTCTTGAGATAGTATAATCTTTGACGTTTGTACTCCGCTGCGTGAACTCGCAACGAGCCACGGCGTGGATACGGGTGAGTCAGCTATGGTGCCATACCTGAGTTAGTGTTATGAGGCATTACTTCTGGTGGAGTGAAAAAAAAGAGGCTCACTCAAAAAAGCTACATCCGCCCCTGATTCTTTGTAGCCACGTTTAACAAAGACTACAGCCACATCTTTAAACCAAGTCACGTGACCAGTTCTCTTGACAATTGTTGCACCGCTACAAGCGCTTCTCGGGGTTATAATAAAGTGGTCATTCAGTAAGTTGGAGTCTATGCATAAGGGGGAAATGTACAGCACTCTCAAACACGCAAATTTAAGTACAAAATTCTGATTCATACCGAAGGCGTGACGATTTCAGGGGAGCCGTAGCTGAGACTCTACATACACACAACCATACATTTGTCTTGTACAGGCGTCAGTGACGGTCTTTCGTAAGCTGCTAGAGTTTTATTAAAAGCTGTGGGGTTCGAACCTTCACTTCTTCGAGGCCGCGGTTGTTTTGGGGGGGGGGCACAAACAAACAATGTGATTGTCTACGCGCCTACCTCAGTTCCAACAATAACCGTACCAACTGGATCTCGAGAGTAATCCGTCAAGAACCATCTGCATAGAAAGCGTTCAGCTCCAATAGTACCTGACGACAAGAACCCGGTTGCAGCGGTGTCCCGGGGACCCCAGAAACGGCACTAAATCGAACATTTTTAGGATATATGCGTCTGAACCCTGGCAACATTCTCTCGCAGATCCCGGGTGTCAGATAACTTTGCCTATTTCGTCGCAGCGTGAACGGTATCGCACTACGCAACGCTTGATCTCATGGGTGCTACCTGGCAGCGAATATGTATATATAAGAGAATATAAATCGTATGACGTTCACCCACACCACTGACACCCAAAGGAGAAAAAATACTAGGGCGGACGTGCTCTGACGCAGTCTTGATATGCCCTAGGATCGACCGACTCATAAGGTAAGTCTATACGTGCGCTGTACACGCTGTGTCGGTTATTGTCTCACGTATCAGGTCACAGCTTCGGCAGTGTTCCTATGTTGTCAAGCTGGCTTGGCGGGCAAACAGATTAATCTTACCTTTTTTGGTAGTTAAAGGAAGGTCGCAACGCATGTACAGCCATGATTTACAGTATAAGTCAGCGAGAGTTATAGACGACTGCTCATATCGACAATACCTCAAGCGACCGACAGCACCTCAATCGACCGACTAGGGCTAGAAGACTACTACCAGGATATAAAATACGTTCTCATTAATTAATTGGATCGGGCATTTACTTGAAATCCTTTCTCTTTCATTATAATACATGGCAACCGAAATATGCGTGCAGCAGAAAGTCGACGACGTTCTTGCCGATCCTGAGGCCATACTTCGGGTCCTCGCAGCTTTGGGAGTCTCAACTACGCGCCCTCCCAATACGCGAGGGGATGAAAGGTAGGTTACCTACTTTTGCTACGGCGTGACTTAGCAATGACCATTTCTGGAGTAGCCCGAACCTCGAAGCGCCAACACACATAATTACACAAATCAATCAATGCCAGGCTACAACACAAAAAGGCCGCCAGTGCTCACGAGCTCCAGGAGTGGGGTCCGAGCATTGTTGGCAGCACATAGGTTCTGCGGCGACGACTAGACCTCGCGCAGTGGATCCGCCTATTCAGAACGCGTTCAGCTCAGATCAATGCATGGCTACGACTCAAAAAGGCCACCAGTGTTCACGAACCCCAGGAGCGGGATCGGATTATTGTTGGCAACATGTAGGCACTACAACGACGAATATACAGCATGTTACGGAAGCTCCTGCCATGCGAGAGCCTACCCTCCGGTCGGATCGATGCTTGGCTATTACTCAGAAAGGCTCCCAGTGTTCACGACAGCCTAAGGCGGGATCTAGTGGTGACTACTGTTGGCAGCATATAAGACGTGCGGATGCGGCTAATCAACGTACTACCACCCCGGTGGACGCTCCCCCTGTTCGAAACTCGCCCTCGGTGAATCAATGCATGGCAACTACTCAGAAGGGGAGCCAATGCAAGCGGAGTCCCCAGGCAGGATCGGGTTCGAGCTATTGCTGGCAGCATGCCGGGCAAGCAGAATTGGGCGAACGTGTTGCTGTCGGGCCTCAGGTACTGGAGACACGCGAGACAGAACAACGCGGGGGTCTAGCTTCAGGAGTTGATGATACGGCCAATTTACGCGTGGAAACCAATTCCATTTCAGGCACGACCGAGGTCGATCAATGCGTAGCTACCACCAAAGCCGGGCGTAGGTGTAGCCGGAGGCCTGAAGCTGGGACGGTACATAGGTATTGTTGGCAGCATAAGGGACTTGCGGTGTCAACGACAGCGACAGCAAATACACCGGACGTGGATCCACAACCCCCCGCGCCGACTCGAAAAAGTAAACCTATTGAATATGAAAGTGAGTAGCTTTAATTTCACGGCTCTTATGAGCATGGTCTGATTTAAGTGCTCTGCTCGTTATTAGGGTGGATTCGTGAGGGCTTGAGCTCAGAAACTAAAGCCAAGCTACGAACCAAGATGACGGAACCGGCTTCGAGGTGTGAAATTCCCGGATACGTATATGCGTTTGAAATCATTGGTATGTCTGCTCGATCAACTGCCTTTTCTACCTAAACTTATAGACGCACGATCCGTAGATCCCGCGACTCCCGAAGAGGTTCATATCAAAGTAGGGTATTCTAAAGACGTACGGAAACGTCTTCGTGGATGGCAACGACAGTGCCCGTCGAAGAAGATATTACTTCGAGGGTGTTGGCCTTGCGCGTTGCAGACGGATAATGTCGATGGAGAAACAGGCAGGCCGGTGGAATTAATTGGGCCGGGGGAGCCAACGCCGTATCCTCATCGGGTTGAACGTATGTACTTCAAAAGCTGGGAGTCGTGATGATAAGTTGCTTACACGAGTATCTCTATATAGAACTAGTCCATCTGGAGCTGAAGGAGGTTGCGGCGTATTCTCTCCACATTAAACCGGAGTGTAGAAAGCCGATAGAATTACGATCGAGTATGAGGGGGCCATGCTCGGATTGTAGGTCTATTTACTCGAGATTTTTGCAGTCGCTAATGTTTCGAATTTTTGTAGGCAATAAAATGCATCGTGAGATCTTCTCGTTCCAGCGATATACTTCATCCAGGCTTCAAGGGGAGGAGTTCGACCTAGTGGTCCTGCCGGTGATTAAGAGGTGGGGAATGTTTGTTTCTAAGCACGTTCAGTAAAGTTATTCGGCTGTATGCTGAGTTTATTCTTATCATTAATAATTTGCTCTCCGCCTGGTGCGCGAGGACGAGACATGTTTGGGCTCATTCCCGTTTATCTCTGCTCTGTACTGTATACCACAGTCAAACCCCGCCCCTCGTTTGTTTCTACATCCCCTCCTGTGTTTGATCATGTTGTATATCTCGTAACAACCCAACACTCCTTTGTCTTGTATCTTGTATCTCAAACTATATTTTACATTATCGACTATCAAACAACCATCGACCTCAGCCCTAACGATAAGCCCACACGCCGGATCATATGCCCAGACGAAGGATTGATGCTACCAGATCAAAGCGATCACACGGTCAGGTGACTGATTCACGCGTCGAACGCGAGGCGGACCCCTGAAAAGAAGCAGCCCCTGAAATGAATGACGTCGGCCGACGGGGGGCGGGGTCTCGTCCGTCGGACAAAGACATTTCGGCGTCCTTGGGGGTCGGTGACGACAAGGTTCAGTTATCAAAGACTTGGTTATACGTTGGGGTAGGGTTGAAGAGGATGAGATCAGGTCAGTGGAGCGGGAAGATCAGGACGCGATGGGCTCGTTGTGAGTGGTGCGATTGGCTCAGATTCGGATTAGATGTACCCTTTGCCTCCTATAAAAGAGGGACCAGGCCTAACGAAACTTGCAGACGACCACGACCATGTCCGGCTCAACCGCAAGCAAGCGCCGCCTCTCCGGCTTTGGGGGTACCACCAAGTTGCAGGAGGCCCCGCGTTCGACGCATGCGCAGCTTACGCCGATGTACGCTGGTATCGCAGCCAGCATACTACCCAAGGACGACAATACTGTTGAAATCGGAATCAGCATCCACGACGGCTCGTATACGATCGACAATGTCGTAGAGAAGATGAAATTAGAGCAACACCCGAGCAAAGCCCCCGGCGTGATCGAAAACTATGTGATCAAGACACTGATGATGTTCAGCACGGAACACATGCTCAAGTTTGTCGGCTGCGGCTTGACTCAGTTCCTGGCCGATCTGGCCCCCAACTTGTGCAATCGTCTCTGGCTCGAGCTTGACATGGTTCCGATGGTACGCGATCGCGTCTCGATTCCTTCTGCCGCCGGCCCCGCTGATTTCCTCACTATCTCCCCTCCCCTTTCACTGATCCTCTGCATTGATCCTGTTGCTGGCGATTTCCTCTACATTCCCCCGTATCTCTAGCTCTTCCCGGTTCGCACGACCAATAAACCTCTTCGTCCAGGCCAACCCCTTTCGCGCGCCGATGGTGGCCCAGGCGAATCCCAAGGCGAATCCCTCCTCAAATCCGTGACCGATACGCTCAAGGGCACATCCATCTCTGAAGGCACACCCCGCAAGGTGGACGAACAAGCCGACTCGGCCGTCCGTAAATGCGTCATGTACTTTGGCCCCACCCATATTCCCCGTCTCTCGATTGGATATCGAAACGAGGTCGAGGTCGACGCGGCCGGTAAAATCCATATTCTCGATGGGCTCGAGTGGTATAAAAAGACGACGCGTGAGCCCACGTGGAACGCTATTATGCATTATACGAAGGACCTTCGTGAGCGTAACGTCAAGATTGGGTTCTTTTCTAGTACACCCCAGGGTGGAGGTGTCGCTCTGGTGAGTGTTGTCAGGCCTTGGATAAATATCATAATTTCAACAATTTTGAATAGATGCGTCACGCATTGATTCGATTCCTCACGATCTGTGGTGTCGACTGCAAGTGGTATGTTCCGAAGCCATCGCCTACCGTTTTCCGTACGACAAAGAACAACCACAACATTCTCCAAGGCGTTTCCGCGCCCGATCTCCGCCTCACCCTGGAGCGCCAGAAGGAGTTTACCGAGTGGATCGAGTACAATGCCAAGTACGTCTGCATTCACTTCTCTGGATTTATTTTCTAATCGGGCGTTGTGTATAACAGCCGATACTGGGTGAGCGAGGGTGGACCGCTCGCACCTGGAGGCGTCGATGTTGCCTTTATCGATGATCCACAGGTCTGTTTGTCCTTCCCCTATCTTTGTCAGAGTATTGATCGGCTTTTGCAGATGCCCGGTCTAATCCCGTTGATAAAAAAAGTCCGACCGGACCTGCCGATCATCTACCGCTCCCACATTGAAATCCGGTCTGATCTTATTGCCAACGAGGGAAGTCCCCAGGCCGAGGTGTGGAAGTATTTGTGGGATCGAATTCAGTTGGCCGATTTGTTCATTAGTGAGTTTGATCTCGTTCCATCTGGCCTGCTTTTTTTTGGTCTATCGCCGGGAGATGGTATGGAAGATATTGACATGGATGTGATATAGGTCACCCGGTGAACAAGTTTGTACCTCGAGGAGTTCCGAACGAGAAGTTGACGTTATTGGGCGCTGCTACCGACTGGTGAGTTGTACTCTTGATCATGCATGAGTGAGCCCACTCACTTGTCCGATAGGCTCGATGGTCTCTCCAAGCCGCTCGGTGACTGGGATCTCGATTATTATATGAATCTTTTCCGCCGCCAATGCTCTGATATTCGGATGAACCGCCTACACTGGCCCGACCGACTCTACATCGCCCAGATTGCGCGATTCGATCCGAGCAAGGGTATTCCGGACGTGATCGACTCGTTCTGCAAGTTGCGCAAGCGTTTGGACGCAATCCTGTACGTTTATGCTTCCTTTTTCATGGGATAGGGAATTGAAGTAGGATTTGGTGGGATAAAGGCCAGCGAACAGGACGCCCCAGCTGTTGATCTGCGGGCATGGCGCGATCGACGACCCCGATGCGAGTATCATCTATGACGAGACGATGCAGTTGCTTGAGAAACCAGAGTATATGCCGTATTCGAACGATATCGTCGTGATGCGTATTGGGCCAAGCGATCAGAGTGCGTTTCGCATTCATCCTGCCCAGGAGCAATGCTAATCCCGCTGTGTCCAGTCCTCAACGCCCTCCTCACCAACGCAACAGTTGTTCTCCAGCTCTCGCTCCGTGAAGGTTTCGAAGTCAAAGTCTCCGAGGCTCTGCACCACGGCAAACCAGTAGTCGCGACGCGCGCCGGAGGTATCCCGCTCCAGATCCAACACGGCAAGTCGGGCTACCTCGTCGACGTGGGCGATACTACCGCGGTCGCGAACCATTTGTATGACCTCTGGACGAACCGCGAGCTGTACAACCAGATGAGCGAGTTTGCGCGGAACAATGTGTCGGACGAAGTCTCGACGATTGGTAATGCACTCGCGTGGACGTATTTGGCGTCCAAGTATAGCAAGGGCGAGTTTATCAAGCCGAACGGTGCTTGGTTGAATGATATGGCGCGTGAGGAGGCTGGGGTGAGTTTTTCTTTATTTTGTTCGCTGGCTATCGGTTGGACGGAAGCTGATGGTGTGGTTGCTTATAGGAGCCGTATAAAGAGGGCGAGCCCCGGTTGCCGCGTATTATGTGAGGAGTTGTCGGATAGATCGGATAGATCAAGAGAAAAGAGAGAAAGAATATGCGACTGTGAAATAAATGTGAATGTATACTCTTATTCGTAAGCGATGAAAAACGAAAGCTGCGTAGCTATACGATACAAAAGACGTGAACCATACCGGACTATCCAAAACCGCAATGACAACATCCCGCGTACCCATCTCGAGCGCGCCTCGTACGCATCCGCCCGGCACAACTCGTTGGCATATCCCCAAACCACCCAAAGACTGACGCCAGTCAAGCAACCGAAGACTACGCCCCCTCACCCGTATACCGATACGCAACCATCGCCTCGATCTTATGTAAATCGGTACTAAAGCTCCGCAACTTGACCTGCTGGGCTTCCGCAGCCGGCAACAAGTGTGCGTCGCTCCCGACCCACTCTTCGACAGGTTGTTGACCATTGTCACGTGTATAGGCGAGCAGTTTGAACGTCGTAGGGTCGTAGTGGTCCGGCAGGAACGTGATGGCGCTGCTGATTTGTTTGAGGATCGCTCGGATTTCTGATTGGATTTCTGAGTCGGGTTTGGGTGCTGCGCTATGCAATTATCGAGGAGCGTAAGTTATGAGTTTAAGGGGAGGAGGGAAAAGGAAGGGGAAGGAGGGAAAAGGAAGGGGAAGGAGGAGGGGAAATGAGGAGGGGAAATGAGGGAAGACTTACGTTCCCTCGAGTACACCCGCGGCCGGTTCGGTCAAGTGGATATCAAACGTCCAACGTTCGAGCGATTCGCCCGTCTCGCGGGATAGAATGACCAACACGATCTGGGACACGTCGCCTCCTAGAATCCACTCTACCATTCCACAATCCATAAGTCTCCCTCCCTCTCTCCAATAACATTCAAAAACGCACCATGAACCTTTTTCAGAACCGTATCCAAATACCTCTCCAACGCCGGATCCTGACTGACCAACAGCGTCTGACCGTACTTTTTGACGAAATGGAAATCGTCTTGCGGGTACACGCCGCGCTGGTACAAGATCGTGTAGGACGCGTATTTTAGGAATTCGGTTACTATTTGGGTGGATCCTTTGAGCGTGATCGCTTTTTTGGTTTTGGGCGCGAGTTTGGTGGCCATGGTGGGGTGGTGGGGTGGTGGGTGAGGAAACGCGGTCACGTGGTTGAAGCTTATGTGTCTATCCTTACGTGTCTATTTGTTCCTCACGGACCGCGTTGTTCGGGCTGAAATGAGTTACACTTAGGTAAATCGTGGGGACAGTTTGTCAACTCAAATCTGCCCGTGGACACAGCGATTAGGAGAAAGCGGCCTGACATCATTTATTTCAAGAGCTCGCCCCTAATCCTAACCCGCACGTCTAGCAAGGTGGTTCTTCCTTGAATCCGCTGGAGATTCGACATCCTGGATTTAGTACTGGGAACTGAGATTGATAGCCATTTAATGACAAGCGGATACATATTATTGCTCCAGGTAACTAATATAATGAGGGAGTGCTTGCCGGTGATACCTACATCCCATTGGGTATACATCATGGGTATAGAGCGAAGACCGAGCGAAACACAGTAGACTGTATGCGGATGTAGGTAGGTTTTTCCAAGGGGGTGCACAGAAAGAAATGCGCGACCCAAGGTTACCTGGTGTTTGGGGGAGGGTCCCCCCCAGTTTCCTTCTCTAGTCCTATGGAGCGATCACACGCAGAAGATTGCCGGAAATAGTGATATTTCATGTCGTGATCTATTTAAATTTATGTCTCTTACGGGGTGTATGCTCGACATCCGCGCTCAAAATTAGTTTGTGCCTCCAAACTAGGAAACTGGGGGGGGGGGTTCATTTAGCTGACATTGCCTTTTCCACTTGTCGAGACGTCACTTCATGTCATTACTAGAACGCATAAAGAAGGCGAAGCGCAGTGTGTTGTTGGTACAAGCGCCGAAGCGTTAGCAACCCCTTTATGCATCCTCTTTATTGTTTCTATGCACCTTTATGCGCTCGCATCATTGTCTCGTTTATGTATATGAACTTTAGGCCCCGTCGTACCTCCGGGGAGCGTTGGGTATAAGTCGGTAGTTTACACGAATGAAAGTCGTCTCTACTGTGTCTTTCGTCACAGTGGAATGGAACGCATATCGAACTCTTAGGGTAGGCACGCTAAGGAGTTGAATCGCTGTAGATTTACGATGTATGTACATCGATTTATATACATTGGGAACGAATAAATCGAAGCAGTGTAACTACGAGGTACACAATATATGAGATATATGTTGATACGATACACGAAAGATAGAAGTACTTCGCATAGAAGAAAAGCGAGTATAGTAGAACGACCCGCTTTGATGTGAACTTCGTCGAGGTCTCATTATTTGCGTGTGTATGTCATAGGTTCAAGGTAGAGTCAGCAGCTAAGGGGCGGCGTACACTCGCCAAAAACCTGAAACGCATATATGGCCTGGTAGTTGATTCTCGATGGGGTTTTTCTATTGCGCGGTTCAGCACAAGCTCAGTTTCCGAGCTCAGATACTCTGCGATTCATTCTGGTCGTGACTCCATATCAAAGAGAAGTTTTCAAATGAATAAAAGCCGTCTATAGGGGTATTCAGAGTGCCAATTCTCGTCTGATTCTGATGCCAATTCTGGGCCACAACTCGGCCACAACTCAAGCTCACTTCTAAAACTCGAGTTGTAGCCGAGTTGTGGCCCAGAATTGGGCCCAGAATCAGGTGAGAATTGGCACTCTGAATACCCCTTATGCCTCAAGTCAATCGTCTGCGCAGAAGCGACGAGAGCATGTAAAGCTCAGCGTATAGCTCGAAAAACAATTTATTTATTTTTTAAATCGATAGTTTATTGTCAGATTAAGGCATGGCCTTATGTACCGACACCAAAGACAGACGGAAACGCTATACTACGTGCGAGAGAGAAAAAGGAAAAGGAAAGCCCGAGGGGCACAACTATCTACGGCAAAACCTAGCTCTAATCTCGAGTCTGTATGGGGGTACTATACTATAATATAAGTCTAACTGCTATCTAAAGTGGTCACGGAAACGACCGGTGCTACGTATATAATGAAAAAGAGCAGAGAAGGCAGATTTATTAAAGAAAAAAAAAAGAAAGACTCAAATAGTCCCTGCCTTTGGAGGCGAGAATGTCCTGCCGGAAAAACAATTTAAGAACGCTTGGAGACTCTACCTCTACGCTTCATCACCAGGAGGACGAGCTTAAGACCCCTCCCTATGCTTCGAGGTCGCGAGATTAGAAGCGCTTACATTAACTGACGCGGCGGTATGTGGTTTGTTAAAATTATCGTAACATAAGATCTGGTCGCTGCTTGGTACTATTACTCGGCATGAATAGGGGAGGTGGAGGGTCAGAGCAATGTTAGAAGTCTATACAAATGCTGAACAACGAACACATCGGCGATTTTGTTTCACTGCTGATTCTCTTTCAGCTCATTGGTATCAAGCTTGTACCGTATACATAATTGATAGACAGCGAATAATGCCGCAATTCTCAATGAAATCAAAACGAATTCACCGTACATGCTCGGCCGGAGAAACAAGACGAACTTGTATCCTTTGGAAAATATATCTACACATACGCGAAACACATGGTGTGGCCGGTATTAGCTCAGAGGTTGGGAAACAACTATGACTGACGACGATTGAAACAGTGCTATCAGATGCAGATGTCTATAGCGACACAGCGGCGGTTTTAAAGATGCTGTTACTGTAAGCATCATACTACGAGGACTGTTCTCAAATAAATTTGCACATCGCGGCTATCAAGGGCTGTGCGAGAGCGCTTCCTGAGGATGTAAATCAGGTGACCCAGCGCTTCGTCGCATTAACTCAACTCAGTTATCAGCAAACCATCTTGCGGCTCGTCTATCTGAAACTCGTCTGCTCCAATGGATAAAATCGCCAGTAGATTCAAACAAACCGTCAAAAAAGGTCTTGAAAAGCTATCTCGCCGTAGTACACCAAACAACCCGGAACCCTCAACCGCGTCAAGCGCTGGGCAAGGAGCAAACACTCCGGTCATTGCCGCCACCAGCTCACAACCGGCACTCGAGCAAATTACTCCCCCTCATCCGCTATCTACAAGATCCGTGCCACACCCAGAGCCCGACGACGTTACGCAGCCTCCAGTGGCATCGTCTGTTGCGCCAGCACCACCAATTGAACAAGTCGCTATACCCGATGAGCAAGGCGTTAACAAACGTATCGAAAAGCGATCCCGCCGTACACCGAATAACACGGAACCCCCAACCGCGTCAATCGTTGTTCAAGGAACAAACACCCCGGTTATTGCTAACACCAACTCGCAACCGGCATCCAGGCAAATCGATCCCCCCAATCCACTGTCCACAACGCTCGCGCTACAACGAGAGCCCGATGATGTTACACAGCCTGCAGTGGCCCTGACGGTCGCGCCAGCATCATCAGCGAAACAAGTCACCGCACGCAATGGCTGGTTGGGGCTCGAAAAGTTCATTAGAGTCATAAGCAAACTCAGTGAGCCGTTTGGACCACTGAAGCATGTTGTCGACAGTATATCGGAGGTTGTCGAGACCTGTGAGGTAGGTCCAGGCTGTCCTTATCATTCGACATCCGATTGACAGTCTGGCATAGCTAGCGGCCCGGAATCGCGACGACTTTCAAAAGCTCAAAAACGAGCTCAATACGCTATTCTATGACCTCGCCGGATACTTCGGCAGTGATACGCCACCTGCGATGACGTCCAGTATCGTCAACCTAGCAAGGTGAGCAACGGCGTTACCGACTGAACTATCGACCTAAACAGCCAGCGCAGAGGAATCGAACAAGAGCTTATAGCCATCCGACGAAAGCAACACCGCAGTGGAGCGGAGGGTTATATTAGCGCCGAAATAGACGCTGATCAGCTACTGGAGCATTATCGTAGCCTAGAAGGGCTGTTTCGACGACTGACGGTAGGCTCTGGCTCCCGTCCGTGTACGCCGCATTGACACGCGTGTAGCTCAACACAAACATGGACATCTTGAAAGCCATCAACGAACTAGCGCTGGTGAGTCGTGACCTATTTTTTTGTGAACGATTTCGACCACGGTGGTTTCGGCAGAAGAATCGCCTTAAAGAGCTTCCTCACTCGCCAGACGCAAAGTACCGCTCCGCAAATTCGTCTGTCGTCCTGCGAGGCGAATGTACACCGAACACCCGCGTCAAAGTCTTGGCGGACCTGGACGAGTGGGCGGGCGACAGTAAAAGCCCGAGGATCTACTGGCTGAACGGCATGGCCGGCACCGGCAAGACCACGATCGCGTATAGCTTCTGCCGGAAACTCGACGACTCTCACAGGCTGGCGGCGAGCTTCTTCTGCTCCCGGCAGCTGCAAGCGTGTCAGGACGTCAATCGGATTGTACCTACGATCTCGTACCAGCTATCTCAGTTTTCTCGCCCGTTCCGAACTGCTGTCTCTCAAACGCTAGAAAAAGATTCAGACGCACATAACCAACCAGTACTGGACCAGTTTCGACAGCTGATCGTCGAGCCGTTAGTCAAGTCGAAAGACGCACTCCCTACGAACCTAGTGGTCGTGGTCGATGCACTGGATGAATGCGAGAGCGGCAGAGGCGCAGATATACTTATAGCTTTGCTCTTGTATGCCCGGGACCTCCCCGTCAGGTTCTTTGTGACGAGTCGTCCAGACGCAAGGATACTTGACTTGATGCGGAATCAAAGGGGAGAGCAAACTCCAACGGAACTGCATCTGCACGATCTTGAGCGGTCAATCGTTACAGGTGACATTAGAACATATCTGCACGCCAAGATTGCATCCCGTATGGAGCATCTATCGACGTCGGACTTTGATACCCTTGTCGAGCGGTCAGGCATCCTGTTCATCTACGCGGCCACAGTGGTTCGGTACATCGAGTACGGCAACTTCTCTCGGGCCGCGGGACGGCTCAAGGGAGTGCTCGATAGTGCAAGGAGCGGCTCTGGGAACGACAGCGATAAAGACATGAACGCACTATATACAGCCGTACTCACGGCGGCGTTCGGGGACCCAGGTCTGGACGAGTCAGACCGAGTCGAGATGAAGCAAATCCTACACACGGTTGTATGCGCCCAGGAGCCGCTGTCTGTAGAGATTATTGCCGGCATGTTGGGACTCGAGAGCGAGACGGTGCAAGCCGCATTGCATCCGTTACTCTCAGTACTGCAGGTTTCAGATACAACCGGCATCATCACCACACTGCACGAGTCGTTTCCCGACTACTTGCTCGATAAGACCCGTTCTGGCGAGTTCCACTGCGACGCGAAGGAGCATCATGCGTGGTTGACGGGGAAATGCTTTGACCAGATCAGCATACCCAAACCTCCGTTTAACATTTGTGGGCTCGAGTCGTCATATGTACTCGACACGGAAGTACCTGGCCTACCTACTCGGGTAAAGAAGGCTATATCTAATGAGCTTCGGTATACTTGCCACTACTGGGGTGCTCATATCATGCTGGCCGGGGACTCTGAAGATCTCGCTCGCATGCTGTTAAGCTTCTTGTCAAAGCGATTTCTGCTATGGCTGGAGGTGGTGAACCTATGCGAGTACATATACGATGGCGTCAGGATGCTGCAACGGATGCAGAAGTGGGCCTCGGTGAGTCTCGAAGTTGAACGGGCTCACATACGGCTCACCATTGAGTAGCATTGTGTATGGCTGGATGAAGACATCAAGGGGCTTCTCCGGGACGCCTGGATGTTTGCCGCTTCGTTCTCCTCAAGCCCGGCTAGACTTTGCACTCCACACATCTATGTCTCAGCGCTGACGTTTTGGCCGGACCACAACCTGATGGGCCAGTTTTATAAGCAAGATCGCTCAAAGGTGATAGTCAACGGAAGTACTGCCATGAACCTGCGAAGTGCAATCCCACTGTCTGTACAAAACACCCAAAGTATAATCTGGAGTCTATCATATTCACCAGACGGCACGTATATCGTATCCGGCTCTTATGACAACACCATGCGTATCTGGGACGCACACACCGGTCAGCCGGTGGGGCAGCCGCTGGAGGGACATACCCGCGGTGTCACATCTGTTGCGTACTCACCAGATGGCGCATACATCGTATCTGGCTCTCAAGACAACACCATACGCATCTGGGACGCACGCACTCGTCAGCCAGTGGGACAGCCGCTGGAGGGACATACCAGCAGTGTCAACTCTGTTGCGTACTCACCAGATGGCGCATACATTGTATCTGGCTCTGGAGACAAGACCATACGTATCTGGGACGCACGCACTCGTCAGCCAGTGGGACAGCCGCTGGAGGGACATACCAGCTATGTTAGATCTGTCGCGTACTCACCAGATGGCGCATACATCGTATCTGGCTCTGAGGACGACACCATACGTATCTGGGACGTACGCACTCGTCAGCCAGTGGGACAGCCGCTGGAGGGACATATCAGCGATGTCGCATCTGTTGCGTACTCACCAGATGGCGCATACATCGTATCTGGCTCTGTGGACAAGACCATACGTATCTGGGACGCACGCACTCGTCAGCCAGTGGGACAGCCGCTGGAGGGACATACCAGCATTG
>WSTH01000375.1:0-26152 GCA_019616345.1 Ceratobasidium sp. 395
AACAACGAGGCTGTCCCTCATCCCATCAAGTTTTCTCCTGAGCGCCCGCAGGGACATCCCGAAATACTCATCTAAATTGGGGTTAAAAAGGTCTTGGCGTGCATATAACCGAGATTACCGTTTTTCTTATCTTGCCTAAACGGCAACCGTTTTCGCGGCTTGGTACACGCTAGATGCACGAACATTTGCATGGCCACTTTGAAGTGGTGCGCGAGCGACTGGTGGCCGAACATAGAATACTCTTCGGGGAGAATCGGGACGTTGGCTTCGCCACCGTCATCTTCGATCCAGCTGTCTTGATCGTCGGAGCCGTCTTCGCGGTCCGAGTCCGAAGGCGCAGTCATAGGGTGAGCATCCCGATCAGAGCTCCCAGCGCCGTTGAGCCAGCCTTGTAGAGTCGGTTGAGCGCCGGGTATAGGCTTAAATACGCGTCTTCCTCGGGGTCGCACCACCTCTTTCACTTCCTCATCCCCATCCTCGCCCTCAGATTCGTCCGAACTGGATTGTACCGGGGGTGTATCTTGTCCGAGCTTCCTACCTAATACATTTACCAGGATAAATACGTGTTATTCCGTAAAAGTAGACACAACATACGTTTCAGCCGTGCCAAATTCTCGCGCATTTGTGCCATCTTGCTGTTCCTCGTAGGCGCGCTTCGCAACCTGGAGTCCAACACCACTAATCTACCCGTTAGTCCCAGAATTCAGTTTCAGAAAACTAACTTACCATCCTCATCTAACCCATCCAAAATATCCTCCTCCTCAGACTCTTCCACTTCTTCAGGTTCCTCCCGCTTACTCTTAGCAGTCCTGTCTCTCTTCTTATCCGGCTCATCTTCCGAGGTAGGTGTTAGCGAAAGCGCAACAGCCTTCCGCTTCCCCGCCCGTTTCGCCGACATCGTTACCATCCCCTCATCCTCACTATCATTCTCCACGTCTATGACATCACCCTCCTCCTGCGCTCTACCCTTCTTCTTCCCCGTCACCCCGTTCCCATGATTGACCACGCCCCCCTTCCTCACCCTTCTCACCCTCCCCACATCCTCGTCCTCATCCTCACTATCACTCACATCAACAACCTTCTTCACAACTCTCCTCCTCACAACCGGCACATCTTCCTCCTCCTCACTACTCTCCAACTCAACCACTCCCTCCCCATCCTCGCTCGACTCCTCGATCTTCACCCTCTGCGTACTCGGCCTCCCAGGCTCCTCAAACTGCACCTCATTAACATCACTCGACGCGTCTTCCGTCCCGGACGACTCGGTAATATCGGGCTTGGGCTTGGCAGGAGAAGACGAAGAGCCCTTGACGGAGCGCCGAGCCGAAAAATCAAGCTTGGTCTGCCTCTTGACACCTTTACTCGGAGACGAGCTGTGGGGTTGAGGAGCGCGGCGTCGTTTGGGGGCCGATTTTGCGGGTACTTCTGGCGGCGGTTATATTAAGTCAAATTATCGTAGCCAAAGCGCCATCGGATGCTCACTTGAAGGCATGGTGGTATACTACTGGTATACTGATTTGCGGGATATTAGGATAACGACGAAGACGGAAATGACGGGTATTTATATGGGTGTGGTGGCGGAACGCATAAGACGCGTTCATCAACACGTGACAAGCCACTCTTGGATCAAATCGGTAAGTTGCCATTCCCGATCATCAGCTGTATGCGCGAGTCTGCAAATACGCGCGACGATATAGATCAAAGCATCGAAAAGGAAAGCTAGAAAGCGCCTTGCGGCACGAGCAAACGATCGTTTAAGAGGCCGTAAGCAGCCTGAGACCCAAGCTTCCCGTCATGGCATTCAATTGAACTTTCAATATATTCAACGATGTGTTACAACGTACAACCCAGCCCAGTGCAACGCACAAATGCTCACGCTCCGCCTCTAGAGCTCTGCAAATCACTAAGTTAGACTCGCGCCACTCAATCAAATAACCATACGTACTCTGCATGGCAGCAACATCCGAGCTCTGGACATAATCCTCAAACTCGGCAATTTTCTCCTGCAACTCATCCAAGCTCACAAGCTCATCCTCTACACCACACCAATCAGCGCCATTCAAATCAAGCCCCAACCATTCAAAAACCAAACTCACCAATAACAAGCGTAATCTGCAACTTCTTAATCCCATACCCAATCGCCACAAGCTTCGACGATCCCCAGACCAAACCCTCTTGCTCAACCGAGCGCACGCTCTTCTCGAGCTCAACCATATCAGTCTCATCGTCCCACGGCTTGACTTCGAGCGTAACAACAGACTTGGCGATCGTCTTGGGCTTGTTCGCCTTCTTTGCGTTGTACGCCGCAACACGCTCAGCCTTGACACGCTCAGCCTCGGCATCTTCCTCTTCGTCCTCGCCGAAGAGGTCAATGTCGTCGTCGTCATCGGCGGCCTAGTATTTTTCGTTTTAATGTGCGGCGTGTTGAGATGGGGGGAATGAGAACTTACAGGAGCAGCGGCAGTGCCAGCAGGAGCCGAAGCACCAGCGCCACCAAAGAGCTTCCCACTAGCAGCGGCATCACCGGGGAGCGACGCATGCTCAGCCTCGTACGACTTGATATGAGAGTACCAGCGCGCGGCGTGCGGGTGGGTAGCCTTGTCTGGGGCGCTGCCTATAGCTTTGAAGACACCGACATCAGCCTGGGAGGGGGTGTATCTGATTTGAGTGGAGTTAGCACGGGTGGAGCAGTTAAGACAAAGCAAAGAAACGAGGAAATGTGTAGACAGGAGAATCAGAGTGCTTGGTAGAAGTTGTCGACACTGTAATGGCGCGGGGTCTAATCCGCTAGCTCAGAAACACGGACCAAAGCGGTAACTCATCATTCAGAAACCGAGACTAGAGCGACTTTATTCAACAATCAACGGGCACTGAAACTCACCCCTCAACGTAAGAGCGAGTCGCGAGGTGCTCATCAAGCTGCTTGAGGTCAGAGAAAGCCATTTGTGTGATGTGGAGTGGTAAGAAAGTTTTGGATGATGGTTGGCTTAGGGCGAAATTAATGCGCTTTTCATAGGGATCATCAAAAAATTAAGCGCCAGGATCATGTGATTCAAGTGGCTCATAGTGGCGCAAGCCCGTTCGCTGCCCCAGCTTGAACCAAGATTCATAAATTGTCATTAAATATTTTAGGAGAAGTGTAAGATGTAGGTATACAGTCAAAGAGTGCTACAGAACTAATGTTCATAATTTAAAAACCACGTCGTCGTAAAGGTCATTCGTGATAATAATGAAACCAAGTCCATAATCGTCCAGATCAAAACACCTCGCTCTATGCATGCACCTATTTACCTCAACTTGCGCTCACTCTTCCGACTGACCATTAAGTCCCTCCCAACAAGCACCGCACTCGTCACGAACAACGCGCTCCCAATACACGCACACGCAACCGCCCCATTATACGCATCACACCATCCACTATACCCACCAGCCGGACACCTAGGCCCAATCATCGCAAGCACAAACGCTACGGCCCATACCACAGCTCCGAGCACATCCAGTCCTAAAGCCCACCATAACCCCTTGCGCGCAGACAACCGTGCACGTTCACGCTCAAAGGATGTAAAGACTCCATTCGAGCTGGCAGCTTGTTGTTCGGTCCAGGGTACGCCGGGCGTGAGATTGCTCTCGCGTTTACCGGGAGAGAACATCGAGGGGTCCACTATGAGGTTGACTTGGACGCTATCATCACCTTTGCGGTGCTTCTTCCCTTTTCCTCGAGGGCCGGCACGGTGACGAGAAATCGGAAGGACCATTGCATGTGAGCTGAGATCATCTTGATCCTTCTGACCAATACCAAAACACCCGCGTAGGATGTAAATGTAGGCCATGGCCAAGAGCGTAAAGAACCCAAGGACCACGATCACGTATACCGCTGGCTTGGACGCTGGTGGAGCGGCAGGGTTTGGTTTGGGGACCTACAGGAAAGGCATTAGGCAGATAATAAGCGAGAGAATCAAATAAACGTACCGCAAAGGCATATATGCATGCTGTGACTGCACCCGCAGCAGTACAAGCTTCCAGTACGCGCACAGCTATCCTCACTCTCGGCCCGTTCGAAATGAGCTTCCCGTCAGGTCCAATATCTCCCGGCCAAAGTCCTTCGCGTACGCCCCAATCCTTCTCGTCCTTACCCATCTCAGGATCTAGCGAGGTCGAATTAGGCGCATTCCCTTGAGACTCGTGAAGCGTCTCGGAAGTAGCAGTATGAGCATTAGACTCTGTCGCAGCAGCCTGTTGAACGTTGAATGGGAACGTGTTTGTAGAGTCCGCACGGCGCGGGGAGTTCGGACTTGGCGGAAATACTGGATCAGGCTCGCCAATGTCGTATTCATTGTCGTTTTCGGTCGCCCAAGGAAGATGTCCGCGCGGCGAGTGTGCAGGGGTTGGCGATTGGTGCCTAGGTACGGATGCTGGCCGAGCTTGAGGTGGAGGTGGAATACGCACGGGAGGCGGAGACATTTCTCTCACGCCGGTGTACGAGAAAGGACCAGAGTCGATAAAGTCTCGCGGAGGTGATCGTGCTTGTTCGCGCTGAGTTTGGACCTGGCCATAGTCGTATTGTGGTTGAGCAGGATGGGATTGTAGAACAGGGTAGGCGGATTGAGGATACGATGCCGGATGATAGTAATTCGCAGGCTGAGCATGGTACATCTGAGGTTGAGCTTGGAGCTGGGGTTGAAATTGAGACTGAGCATTCAATCGGGAAGAGTACTCTGCAAGATCCAAAGCCTCGACTGAAGTATCTGTCGGCTGCTGTTGATGGTGTCCACTGTACGCCCCATACCCAGGTGCGGCAGGAAGAGTCGACTGTCGTTGAGGATTGTACGGCACAGGCTGCCAAGAAGGCATACTACTCTGCGCAGCATACGGGTCATAGTAGCTCTGAGGAGCCGCTTGCGCCTGCAGATAATTCTCCACGCCATGGGGATCGGTACTTGGCTCCTGGTAATGTGCAGGCGGATGAGGAGACCATGGTCGATGAGGAGTAGTCATCGTGAGAACAAGAATGAAAGAGAGAGTGAAGGTAAGCGTAAAGTAAGAAGCGTGGTACAAAAGGCGAGAGGCGGGATATATACTCCGGCGCTGCGGAATGCGCTGTCTGTGGAGTCGAAGGTCGCGGTAGTCGTCAGAACTCAGGGGCTATCCGCATATTTAAGCTCACGTCATCGGTTTGACCTTAATTACCCGTGCGTGGCTCGCACGCAGCTGACATAATAGACTACCCCATTGGGGACTCATGGGGCACTTTGTCTCCTAATCATCTGTGTTCTCGTTCTCACCCGTCGATGCGCTCCCAACTGTCTTTTGTCTTACTCACGACACTTTTGTATACGACTCATGTACGATCACTCCCTAATCAAGTCCATTTTCATACCGCACAAGGACATGAAAGCACGCTAGCGCCCGATGGCGATTCGGTTCAGACTACGTTCTTCACTCCGCCCACTTCCGGTACACATACCCTTCGGACACGCGCTCAGACAGTATACCAGCCCCGTTTCCCGAGCGACATCCAACGTATCCGAGAACGTTCTTTTCGGTCACAACAGTCCGAGTCGATCGAATGGGAGAAGAAAGAGGTGTTCGCGCCGGACGTTACAGACCGGTTGACGCTCCAGGAGATGGCCAAGATGACTGGCAACGCGTATGCTAGGCCTGGGCATTCGAACTGGTATAATATGTCTACCCGCTGGAACACGGTACGTTTTTCCGTACTCACCGGACTGCGGTGGCGGGCTTAATTTGGGTTCTTCTGCGCAGAGCCATGAGTTTGGATGGGAACCAGACGAAGACGGGTTCCGAGGACATGTGTTTGTATCGGAGAATGAGAATATTGTCGTCATGGTAAGTCTAGGTCGTGCCTTTGTGATGAGCTCTGCGTTGACGTCGAACAGTCTATCAAAGGTACCAGGTTCGTAACCACATACGTTTCATGAACCAAAGCTCGAGTTTGACATGGTTGTAGCCTGTGGACCCCAGTTGGCGACAAGACGTCCAAGAAAGTATGTCTGTCCTTTCGCCACTCAGCTACGTCGTCTTACCTGTCAGTTTAGGACAAGCTAAACGACAACCTCGTATGTCGGGCTCGACTCCTTTTTGCCACTCGAGTCTTAACCATATATGATAACCATAGCTCTTTTCCTGCTGCTGTGCTCGTGTCGACTGGACTTGGGCGTGGCAAACGGTGTGCGACTGCTTTAGCGGAGGATGGCGATGCGACAATACTTGTCTTAGTGCCTCGCTAGTTCTAGATAGCTTGTTCTACAACGTAGGAGTGGTAGGTGGTCTTGCATTTGTCGTTATTCGTCTACTCACCATCGAGACAACTTTAGGGACTGTATATGAACCTCACCGCGACATACCCTACCTCGACCATCTGGCTCACCGGCCACAGCCTAGGCGGCGCACTCGCAGCGTTACTAGGCGCAACATTCGGAGTACCCACCGTAACATTCGAAAGGTCCGTTCACAATCGCACCAACCTCCCCCCTCTCAACCATCAGCCTATAAACCCTCCCTCCCAACCATTCCAGACTCTAACCGCCCCTCCTCCCCTTGTTTACACATACACAGCCCAGGCGAACGCCTCGCATCGACCCGACTGCACATCCCTCACGCACCGGGCATCCCAGCGTCCGAACAACCCATCACCCACGTCTGGCACACGGCCGATCCGATCCCGGACGGACGGTGCGTCGGACCGAAGAGTTTGTGCGCCAAGGGAGGATACGCGCTCGAGACGCGGTGTCGAAATGGGAAACATGTAAGTCAGAGCAATGGATGTTCTTTTTCGTGCTGTGAGCTGATGGTGTTTTTTTTGTATAGATCGTATACGACACTGTCGCACGCAAGAAATGGGCAGCTAATATCGCGAGGCACAGGATTGGTGTGATCATCAATGAAGTTCTGGGCGAAGACTGGGATGAAGACCGGGCGGTGCCTGAAGCTGTCCCGTACGATAATTGTACGGTGAGTGTGCTTTGCCGAGCACCCGGTTAACAGGAAGGGTTGATCGAAGATATTGAAACATAGGAATGTGAGAAGTGGTCGTTTGGCGATTACAAGCTCTAGGGCCGGTGCTAGAGTGAACTATGCTTTGTTAGAGTCTTAGAGACTTTTTTGTATCAAGAGAACGCTTTCGTTGAATGCATGTACCTTGCGCTGATCAATTGTGCCGTAACTCACGTGACATCAACACCCGACGCGCCGAAAACCTCAGCTCGACGCGTTCACGCTCAGGTTTAACGCACAGCTCAATTTGATCCAGTAGATTCGAGCTGCCCGGGGTTCCATATTCCGTTTGATGCAATCTTCGATATTCTAGCCTGGGCAAGCGGGGGAAGTCTAGGGCTAGCAGAATTTGGTACGCCGACTGCGGGGTCAGTAGCACCGTCTTGAGATACAACATCAGTGCCTCCTTCCAACTACCGAAAGTCCGCTCAGCCAAGAAGGTAAGTGGAGCTGCACAAGTGTCGAGCACTCGTTCGCAAGTATCGTTGTTTTGCTCCGACTCGAACAAGGGACGCGTGGTTCAAATCACGCGTGTGGGGAGCTGTTATATGCGCTTTCCGATAGAAGTCGCACGTCCGTCCAATTTCAGCCGGCGGTTGCTGGTCGTAAGGACGACGTCATTCGGTCGGGTGGCTGAGGTCGCGCGTGTAGGGAAACACCGGACGTGTTCCGAAGTTTAGCACGTCCGGGACCGGCTCCAAGTGGGCCTTTTCTCGTCACGATCCATATCGGTATGTACCATACATGCATGCACATGGTGTATGCAAAGCCTTCAGCCCGTCTTCAACCGCCATCGGCGCATGAAACTTTTGTCTGGAACCAGCAGCTAGCATCGATGCGATGAAGACCGATTGGACCGCTAATATCAGCACTTTGCCAATCGGATGTAACGCTAGTGTTTATTGTTGTTCTTGGTACAACAACGCCTAATAACCTTGTAAATATTCGCATCCCTGATCGTCCACGGTCCGTCGCTCGTCTCTCATAAAGCGAGGATGTGCCCCGACCGAACGCACGGCCACAACAGCAACTCTCGCTTGGTCGCCGTCCAACTCGTTGACCACACCACAACGACAACATGCCGCCTCACAGTCTGCGCCGTAGTGTATCGTCCCCGGTTCGTCATGAGCCTGTGCCTAAAGACTCGCGTGCGGCTCGAGCTGCCCGCCGCGATCGTGTTGTGCTCGCTGAGATTGAGCTGTGGAGGTAAGTTGCCCTTGTGCTCGGCTGTGGTGATGGCTGATGTATATATTAATGTGACAGGTCGGTCGCTGGCCAGACATCCCCACCCTCATCTTCGTCGCGTAGGAGCAGCGCTTCCTCTGCCGGCTCGTTTGTCGATGAGAACGGCAGCGTCGCCGGTAGCTCTATTGCTGAAGAACAAGATGTCGATGATGTCTCTATGCCTGAGGAAGACGCAGGCGCTGGTCCATCCCAAGTATGTGCTACCCCAATATCTTTCAACGATTCCGCTGACCACCAATTCCCTAGCTTTCGACGAGCGCCACACTAATGCCACCGCCTCCCACGCGCCGTCGCCCGCTCAGACCCGCCCAACAACCGACGATCACGCGTACGCTGCGCCCATTACCCGGACGCGCCGCCTCGTTCGCCGGATTCCCCGCGCCGCCAACGGTCATCATGCCCGGTCCCGAGATCCGCTCGTTAGAGCTCGACGTCTCGCACCTCATGCTTACCGACGCTATTCCATCTTCTTCCGTACGACCGCCTCCCGCAACGCCCAATCGTCGCCGGAGCACACGCTTGAGACTCTAACGACCGCCCCAAGTTTGAGACCTAAAAAACTATCAAGTTTCACGCGCGAGTTCCCGATCGGTTCTGTTTCTCCCCTTAGCTTCTATCCTGGCTGCACCACTTCAATTGGGTCCGACAATCACCTATTCACTTCTTATCCCGTTTCTATTTCCATTCAAACAAGCCTTTGCCACTCTCCTCCCGAATCAAGCTGCCGGTCTACCTTTTATTCGCTATTTGCCAACCCTCTATATTTTTTGCATTTGTTATTCCTTGACTCGCCCTTTCATCTCGTCTCGTTTCTGTTTCTGTTTGTACCTTCCTAGTTTCCCTACGCCTCCCTACGTCCCTACGCCCCACATGCACAACCCTCAACGCCCCCCTTACACTATATTCGCATCTGTAACGCTAGCTAGCTGCAGTCAATTTGTCCGCCCCCTCCTGACTCTCGTCCTATGTTCTGTCAAATCATGGGAACTTGAGTGGTCGGTTGAAGGGAGGAAGGATGTGTATCATTCTTTATCGCGATGAGGCCTACTTTTGTTCTTCACAATACTTGGGGCCTTTAAGATTGACCGAGACGCGCTGGTACCCACCTAGATCGTGCCCAAAACTTCCTAGTCCAGCCACAGCGCACATGTGGGGAGGTGATCACCATCGCGAACATCATCGAAGGGGACCCTTGGATGAACATGCGGGGGATCACCAGCCGGCATCGTGGATGGCGTCATACGCGTGGTACGCGTGCGTGTGGGTTGTATATGTAGAGGGTCGCGTGAAGAATGCTGAAATGAATTCCTTGAACGCGTGTTGTGTCGGGTTGAACATGTTGAATCATCATTTGAAGCCGCTCGGCGCTTTGAGCCTGGTACTGTTATAATGTTTGCAGCCCGTGTTGTGCATAAAATCGCGCATACATGATGGTAATATATATCACACGCGGACCTGGAGGGCTGATGCCAATTTGCGCGCACGTTAACTACAATAAGTAATTATACTTATGGGGATGAAGCAACAAGATTGTATGACAAGGACGTAGACGCGACTATTCTAGTCTCTTCATATAATCCGCGCTTGACAAAATCTGCCGCAGACGCGCGAGAGCTAAACAGAATCACTTATATGGGGGTGAGGATTTGTTCGAGCCTGTTTTCGTGGCTGGCCAGGTCAAGGCCCGCGCATATACTCAGTTACATAATACGCCCAGGCAGCCACGGGGTAGCGCGCATATAGGCAGCAGAGGCGCCAGCCTAATGGCGCGGAACAAATTCAGTACTTTCACCTGACTGGATCCGCCGCACAGGAAGGGGTTTTATACTATGAGTCAAAAGGACGTTGAACCCAACCTCGCTCCTCTTAGCTGGCTACAACTACCGTCCTCAACGATATGGGTGCACTACTTTCTGCGCCGGACGAGATTATCATTCAGATCTTACTTCTTGTACCCGCGAAGGATATCCAGAGGTGTCGAAGGGTAAGTAGCTTTAGCGCCAATCGGGTTGAGTTGATTATAGCTTGTTGTTTAGATTTGTCAACGCTTGCACGAAGTTGTGGATAGCACCGCGAAGCTACAGTACTTGGTTGAATTAGATCGCCTAGGATATGTCGAACCTACCCACCCTCGCCGCGATTTGACCTACGACCAAAAGGCCAAGCTACTTCGCGAGCACCGACTTCGCGGCGCTTCTCCTTCGCACACGTTCACTCTCGATACTTGCTTTCCCTCCAAGCGTGAAAACACCAAGAATCAGAATTATACTACGCTATGCGACGGAGTCTACGTAGAAGGATTTGGTTCCCGGCTAGGCGGGCCGAATCGCTATCTAAAGCTATATCAGCTCCCGTCGTGGAATCGCGGAACGGAGCTGAACAAATGGGAGTTTCGACTCGGGGTGGACGCTATCCATGTCGACCTGAACTTTGACCTGAACTTGCTCTGCCTGGTAGAAGGAGAGGACGCTGGACAAAATGACCCTACTGTCTTCCATGTGCATCTTCGTACGCTTGACTCGAACGGTGCCCATCCTGGGGCAGCTTTTCCTAAGCTCTCTTGGAGAGCAAACCAAGGAAGCTACAGCCATATTTGTGCCTGGAAGATCAGTTCGCATATCGTAGGAAACTTGCTAGGTACCCTGTTCAGTCACCGAAGGTCCATGATGAACTATCTTATTGTCTGGGATTGGCCGTCCGGATCGAAACTGCTGGTGAGTCTACAAATTGATTGGTGAAGTTGGAGCATACATGAACTAGTTTCCACTTACTCAGCATCTTGATAATATGGGCTACGCACCCGGCTCCTTCACAATTCTCGACAATAAATACGTTGTTAACAACAGACCCATTGACATGCATGGGGATCCGGCCGTGGGGTATCTGGACGTGTATCGGCTCGACGGGCTCGATGAAAGTCCCCCTCCTACGGTCACGTTATCTTTGCCGTTGCTCGAGTCATACAATGAGCACAGCAGGACATACTTTCACGCATCTCCGTCGTCGTCAATCGCGTTCACTCGTCTCGAAAATAGCCCGTATCAGCCATCTCCCAAGCTCTACGAAGTCGGAGCAGACACCGGTCATTTGTGTCTACTTCGATGTTCGATTTACACCGCGAACGGCTGGTTGGCAATACCGTCCTCCACTATTCTCGACGCAGTCAGGGGGTGTGAAACGAACGGATTGCCTGATACGACTATGGTCCCATGGGAGCTGTGGGGAGAACGAACTTCCTGGTTTTATGGCGGCTCCGACGAGTACCCGCCTTCCGCTGCACTGTGCTCTGGGCTACGCACCATAGTTGGAGCCCAGCCAACTAGCAGGCGTGACAACCGCATCTTCATATATGACTTTAGCCCTCGCGCGGTTCAATCGAGCAGACGCTCGACAGAATCTGGGCATGAGGTCGTACCAGGAATCTGTTTCCCCAGAGAGGCAGAGCTTAAATCTCGGGTACGAGTTGTGGAAGTGGCCCGCAACATATTCTTCAGACACGAGTCCTTGGCGAATCAGCCGTTTTGTACGAGCAGATTGGGTAAAAGGCGAGCCTCGGAGGAGCTAACAATGATGCAGGGAGAACACGGTACGTATGAACAAAGAAAAGCTGGCGAATGGGGTAAGCTAACTGCTCATGTGTCGCAGTTGTGGATGTAATCGTAAGCCATGTATTGATCCGGTAGACTGCAACTGACATGGTTCATACAGAAACAAGGCAAGGTGATTGTTTTTTGCTTTTGGCGATTAAGTTGTAATTTTGCGTAAAAAGTGCGATGGAACACGTAAATACGGGCATAACACGAATTGTCAACGTTTTGTAGGGTATCAATCACACAAAGGCGCATACACTCAGCCACAATGTCACTTGAATCGACAATCACGTTACGTCTCAATTATCTTTTAGGTTAAGTAGTGTAGCCCCAGAAGAGGGGTGTTAAAGACGTATCAAGTTAGATATCTGCCCCTTATAGTTTTACCTATATTAACGATATCTTATTATAAGTTACACTCGAGATTTGTGAAATGCTAATAAAATAACGTTAGGTCGGAATTTGTTTGGGCTAGCTGTTTTGATGACAACGGTGGCCTTGAAGATTGTCCAAGACGCGCTGGTACCTCCACCTGGATCCTCTCCAAAAACTTCCCAGTCTGGTTGGTGTACATGTGGGGCAGGCAGTGATCACCATCGCGAACATCATCGAAGGGACCCTTGGGTGAACATACAGGGGATCACCAGCCGGCATCGTGGATGGCGTCATACGCGTGGTCGCGCGTGCGTGTGTGGGCTAAATATATAGAGGGTCGTGTAAAGAACGATGGTATGAATTTCCTGAACGCGTGTTGGGTGTATTTAAGAAGTCACCATGTTCACTGAAGCCGCTCAGCGCCTTAGTCTAAGTCGGTGCTGTTCAGGCTCAAGTTGCACTAAAAGTTGCGCATATATAATAGTCCTCGTATCGCTTATTCCGTGGCCTGTTGTGGGGACGTCCGACTAGTCTGATAGATGTAATTAACTCGGCGAACCTGGAGGGTTGACGTCAATTTTGTGTACTGGGGTCGAAAGCCACAGGCCTGTGCGACAGAGGTATAGATGTGATTATTCTAGGCTCGTATAAACCACACTCGAAATCTGCCGTAGCTAGGTGAAAGTTATACCGGGGCCAGGATCTGTTCGAGTCTATTTTAATTGGTGGTTGGCTTGACCAAGGCTCGCACATATACTCAGTTACATAATATATTGGGTCAGGCACAGAGGATGCCGTGGGGCAACGCGCATATAGGTAGTAGAGGCGCCGGCTTGACGTGGAATAAATTCAGTGTTTTCACCTGACTGGATCCACCGCAGCCGCACAGGAAAGACTCTCAGATCAAAAGGACACTGAACTCGACCTCGCTCACCTCGCCTATCTACATCTAGCCCTCCCTCCCCCACCGGTACAGTATGGGCGCACTGCTGTCTGCACCAGACGAAACTATCATCCAGATCTTGGTCCTCGTGCCCGGGAAGGATATCCAAAGGTGCCGAAGGGTGTGTGGCTATTCTATCAAGCGCCGGGCGAGCCGAAGTTGACTTTATTTGTGGCTTGTGGCTCAGGTTTGTCGACACTTGCATGAGCTTGTGGACGGCACCGCGCAGCTACAGTACTTGATTGAGCTGAGCCATCGAGGATATATCGAGCCTACTCGTCCTCGCCGTGAATTGACTTATGATCAAAAGGCCAAGCTACTTCGCGAGCACCGACTTCGCGGCGCTTCTCCTTCGCACACCTTTACTCTCGAGACTACCCCTGGGCCTGAGGCTGAAGAAAATGAGACTCAGACCTATACTTCTCTCCGTGATGGAATCTACATGGAAGGATTTAGTCCCTCTATAAATCCACCGGTTCGTCGTTTGAACTTCTACCAGCTCCCATCATGGAATCGCGGAACGAAGCTTAAAAAATGGGAGCTTCAACTCGGGGTGGAGGCAGCCCATGTCGACCTCAACTACGACCTGAATTTGCTTTGCCTTGTTGAAATCCAGAACGTGGGACTTGGTGACGCACCTAGTGCTGCCGTCTTCGACGTGCATCTTCGTACACTGGATTCCAATGATGTTCACCCTGGAGCAGCTGTTTCGAAGCTCTCCTGGAGAGCAAAAACAGAAAACTCGAACCAGCATAATACCTGGAGCATGAGCTCTCATATAGTAGAGAACTTGCTGGGTATTTTGTTTACTCACCGAAGGTCCATGACCAACTACCTTATTGTCTGGGATTGGACTTCTGGATTAAAGCTGTTGGTAAGTCTGCAAGTTGGTCAATGAAGCTGGCGCATACATGGGTTGATATACTCATTTATATAGCACCTCTGCAATATCGGACATGCACCTGGCTCGTTTACAATAATCAACAAACGCTTTGTTGTTAATCACCGGCCTGCCGCTCTTGGTGGGGCGGATGAATCGCTAGGATATCTGGATCTGTATCGACTGGACGGGCTCGATGAACGCCCCCCTCCTATGGTCACGCTATCTCTCCCGCTGCTCCCATCATACTCTGCCCGCAGGAGCACGCCCTTCCACGCATCACCTCCGTCCTCAGTCGCCTTTGACTTTCTTAGCGATGGATGGTATCGACCTGGTCCTAAAGTCTACGAGCTTGGAGCAGACGCTGACCATCTGTGTCTAATTCGATTCTCGTTTCGTGGCACGACCGGTTGGTTGGCGATACCGTCTTCCACCATCCATAAAGCTGTTATGGAGTGCGAGGCGAGCCGATCTCCCGACATGACTATGATCTCGTGGGAAGGATGGGGAGAGCGAACATCCTGGGTTTATGACGTTAACTCTATCCTGTACCCGTCTTCCGCTGCACTGTGCTCTGGACTACGCACAATAGCTGGAACCCAGGCAGACAGTGCTACCGTTATATGGGACTTTGGCCCTCATGCAGTTCAATCAAGCAGACGCTTAGCAGAATCTGGACATGAGCTCGTGCCAAGGGTTTGTTATCCCAAAGGAGCGGGGCCTGCGTTTTGGACCCAGCGCGACGATATAGCATCACCATCACCGGCTGGCAATATATTTTTTGGAGATGGATCCTTGGCGAATCAGCCGTTCTGTGCGAGCAAGTTGACCAGAAACGGAGACTCGGGGCTGACGATGATGCAGGGAGAACATAGTACGTACAATCCAAGAAAGCCAGCCGGTAGGGTGAGCTAACTGTTCAGCGTTGTAGTTATAAATCTGATCGTGAGTTGTACAACTACATGAATCTTCTTGGGCTGAAACTAAACGGTCTGCACAGGAACCAGGTAAGATTATCGTTTCTTGTTTTTAGCACCCTGTATCCCCTGGTATAAGTCGTGAACAGTTTCATATAAGAGTGTAAACGCGAACGTGATAACCAGTCACGTTGGATTGAGAAGGCTTTGGATACCATAACGGCGCATATAGTCAGCCATCATGTGAGCGCGTGCAGTTGGATGAACATGTTCAATGCCGTAGTATAAGTCCAAGTGTTATTGAGACTCAACCGCAGTAAAAAATTGCGCATATAGGGTGATCCTTGTATTGCGTATTCCAATCTTACCGCGGCCACCGCCAGCTAGTCTGATGAGTGCAATTAACTGCACACGCGGACCTGGATGATTGGCGCCAATTTTGTATGAGTGCTAGGGTTGGCGCCGAAAGCAGCAGGATCGAGTGACAGATCTTTTTTTTTTTTTGGAGATACTGTACATTTATAACGCGTTACACGAACGTACAGTCGAACCACGGGGGCCCAGCCCAGGGACACAAGTCAACGGGGGGCGTAAACAGACAAGACGAAGGGGGTTTGGCTCGCGTGACAGAGCTATAGACATGATTATTCTGGTCTCACCGTATAAGTTGCGCCTGAATCTGCCACAGATGCATGAAAGCTGAATAGACTATATCGGGGTAAAGGTTTGTTTAAGCTTGTATTGGTGCTTGCAGGCCAGGACTTGTACGTATTAATTTACATAATTATGGCTAGGCATGGGTTGAAGAGGCGTCAATGTGGCATAGGACAATCCGCTTTTTTCCGCTGATTAGATGCACAATGGGGGGCTCTCGTAGGTAAAAAAGGCGTTGAACTCGACCTCGTTCACGTTGACAATCTACACTTACTACCACCCCCGATAAAGTATGGGCGCACTACTATCTGCACCAGACGAAACTATTGTTCAGATCTTGGTCTTCATGCCTGGGAAGGACATACAGAGATGTCGAAGGGTGAGTGGACCCCTTTAGCGTTGAACACGTTGACTTTATCATACCTGGTGATATAGGTTTGCCGGCATTTGCATGAACTCGTGGACAGCACCGCGCAACTACAGTACTTGATTGAATTAGGTCATTTAGGATATGTCGAACCTGTTCGCCCCCGCAGCGATTTGACCTATGACCAAAAAGCCAAACTGCTTCGAGAACATCGGCTTCGCGGCGCTTCTCCTTCACGCACGTTCACTCTTGATACCACCCTTCCCTCCAAGCTTGGAGACACCGAGGCTCAGACTTATGCTGCCCTATGCGATGGAGTCTATGTAGAAGGATTTGGATCCCGTCCACACGGGTTAATTCGCCACCTAAAGCTCTATCAGCTCCCGTCATGGAATCGCGGAACAGAGCTCAAGAAATGGGCACTCCAACTGGGAATGGAAGCAGCCCATGTCGACCTCAACTTTGACCTGAACTTGCTGTGCCTCGTAGAAGATCAGAACGCCAGGTTTGATGGCGTACTCAATGCTGCCTTTAAAGTGCATCTTTGCGCACTTGATTCAGGCGGTGCCCATCCTGGAGCAGCTCTTCCTAAACTCTCCTGGGAAGAAAACCAAGAGATTTTTAGCAATGATTTCGGCTGGGACATGAGCTCTCATATCGTAGGAAATTTATTGGGTATTCTGTTTAGCCACGAAGGATCCAGGATAAACTACCTCATAGTCTGGGACTGGCCTTCTGGGTCAAAACTACTGGTGGGTCTGGAAGCTGCTGTTTATTGAGGTTGGCGCGTTCGTGAACTAAGAGTTCTACAGCATCTTCGAAATACAGGACATACACCTGGTTCCTTTACGATCATCGACGGCAAATTTGTCGTCAATCATCGACCCGCCGTTCGCGATTATAGGGCAGATCCGTCCATAGGGTATCTGGATGTGTATCGGCTCGACAGGCTTGACGAACGCCCCTCTCCTATGGTCACGCTATCTCTACCATTGCCCCATCATTACTCTGATCACAGAAGTTCACCATTTAGGGCATCGCCCCCATCATCAACACCCTTTGATCGGATCGGTATTGTCAGCTGGTACCGACCTCATCCTAAGCTCTACGAAGTTGGATCAGACGCCGACCATCTATGTCTCATTCAGTTTTCGTTTCGCAGTGGCACGAGTGGTTGGCTGGTAATACCGTCCTCAACTATCTATAAAATTGTGATGGATTGCGTAGCAAACGGCTTATCTGACATGACCACGATCTCATGGGAATCGTGGGGGCGTCAGACGTCTTGGGTTCATGTTTTTGAAATTTCCTCTAGTCCACCTCTTTCTACATTCTCCTCCGGGTTACGTACCATAGTCGGAGCCTTGACACTGACAGGCGACCATACCATCATATGGGACTTTAACCCGCACGCGATTCAATCGAGAGGATATTCGACAGGACCTGAGCACGAGGCCGTACTTCAAGTCTGCTTCCCTAAAGGGGTGGGACCTGAAGCTTGGGGCCGGCGTGATAGCAAGGCGCGATCGCCTACAGTATTTGACAGTATGTTTTTTGGAGACGGTAACTTGGCGAACCAGCCGTTTTGTGTGAGTAGCTTGACTGGAGAGAAAGACTCCGTAACCAGGACGATGATGCAGGGAGAGTACAGTACGTACAATCAAAGAAAGGCTGGCTAATACAGTAAGCTAACTACTCGTGTGTTACAGTTGTAAATAAAGTAGTAAGCTAAGCATGATTCGGCAAAATACTGCGACTAAAACGTCTCGTACAGAAATCGGGACGGATTGTTGTCTATTGTTTTTAGTGACCATGTTTTGCATAGAGTTGCGAAGAGTTCTATAAAGGGATGCGGGGGTACGAGTATAGAATAGCGTGCAGCGTTAGCGTTTGGTAGCGCATACAGCCAGTCATACTACTTGGTGATTTGACGGACCATAGCTTTGACCGGGGTATTAGAAGATTTGGGTAGATAGAACTAGCGAGAGCTATCATGTTTGCTAGGAGTACTTTTCTAAAATCTCCAGAATAGTACCGGCGCTTCTCAAATGTCACGTGCTATATTCACACGGAACGCGTCACCCACGAACGCGACGACACTACCGCTCCCAACCACAACTCCTCAAATCATCTCTCCAGCTACTCCGCATATTCAACGATGGCAGAGGAGGTTATTGCGATTCAGAAAGAGGTAATATAGAGTGCTCAATGTGACTCTTGTAATCTGATGAGTACACAGGAGCCAACCTTCGAATCGGTGATTTCAGAAAAGACAGCACTATACGACGAGTTACAAGAGGAGGACTTGTACATAAAGTACAAGAAACTGACGCGGCACCTCGAGAACCTGGCTATTCAGGAGGAGTACGTCAAGGACGAGCATGCAAATCTCAAACGAGAGCATATTCGTGCTCAAGAGGAAGTCAAACGCATCCAGTCTGTCCCCCTGGTCATCGGTCAATTCCTCGAACCCATTGATCAGCACACTGGAATTGTTGGGAGTACCACTGGCTCAAACTACGTCGTTAGGATACTCAGCACATTGGACCGGGAGTTGCTGAAGCCATCCTCGAGTGTCGCTCTCCACCGGCATTCCAATGCGTTGGTAGACATCCTCCCGCCCGAAGCGGACTCGTCGATCGCAATGTTGGGCCACGATGAAAAACCGGACGTAGCATACCAGGATATTGGAGGAATGGACTCTCAGAAACAAGAGATTCGGGAGGCGGTCGAGCTACCTTTGACGCAATTCGATCTTTACAAGAAGATTGGAATTGACCCTCCCCGAGGTGTACTACTTTACGGCCCACCCGGTGAGCATCCTTGCAGGCAGAAGCCTGTACGGTTCGACTAATTATAAATTAGGTACTGGGAAGACTATGTTGGTCAAGGCAGTCGCGCATCACACCACCGCCTCTTTCATCCGTGTCGTGGGTAGCGAGTTTGTCCAAAAGTATCTTGGCGAAGGCCCTCGCATGGTTCGCGATGTCTTCCGTCTTGCACGCGAGAACGCTCCTGCGATTATCTTTATCGACGAGATTGACGCTATTGCAACGAAGCGATTTGACGCACAGACAGGTGCAGATAGGGAGGTTCAACGTATTCTGCTTGAGCTTCTGAATCAGATGGACGGTTTCGACCAAGGGAGCAATGTCAAGGTAAGCATCGTGCTTATGAAGACAATTTTGCATATATACTAAGGACGTTTAGGTTATTATGGCGACTAATCGAGCGGACACACTGGATCCCGCGCTTCTACGACCAGGCCGCCTTGACAGGAAGATCGAGTTCCCCTTCCCCGCTCGTCGTGAGAGGCGATTGATTTTCCAGACCATCACTGGGAAGATGAATCTTGGACCCGATGTTGACCTAGAAGACTGTACGTTCTGTGCATACGATTGGGGTGAAAACAAATGGCTCATCTATATGCGCTTAGATGTTTCGCGTCCGGACCGCCTTTCTTCGGCAGAAATTGCGTCTATATGCCAGGCAGCAGGGCTTCAAGGTCAGCACTCTAATTCATTCACCTCTATACATGCTTAACACATTGTGTAGCTGTACGCAAGAACAGATATGTTATACTGCCAGTCGACTTCGAGGAGGCTTGGAAGGTGTGTTTGTCTCAGTGTTTGGTTGTGTATGGTGATCTCGTGAGCTGACTACTTATAAATTTTGCTTCCGTCTTCCATAGCAAACCGTCAAGAGGAGCGACGAAACACTCGACTTTTGTGAGTTCCGTTTCTAGTATTTGAAAGTGGCCGAGTCCTCATACCTGCTTATAGACCGATAGTTGCATTTTTTTCAGTAGTTAGTGAGCCTGCTCTACCCTGTACTTATGAGGAGTACTAACTTTATCTATAGTTCTTGTAGTTTTAATGCCAGTTTATTCAAGTGCAAGCATACTGGTGTCAATAAGCTGTCGTCTAGGAAGATAAAAACTTGCTGCTCTGTCTTCACTTTAGCGTCTCACTGCTACTCACAGTGATTCGCTCATTCTTATGAGCTAGAGAAATACAGTTCGCCCGTGCTAATTTTGCCTCGTCTACCGAGACTATGTCGCAAGACAAAGTCACAAGGTAGATGTGGTTCACACGTGGGCAACATCTCCAGGTATGTCTGGCTTCTCTCTTTTATTTCTACATCCCATACCCCGGTGTGTAACCTCTAGGTGAGCACTGGTTTGCCTTTCTGCGTTTGCGCCTTACGTTGACCAGCCAAATTACAGACAAATTGTTTTGAATATATTCTGAAGTCACTCCCTTCACTACGCCAGCCCTTCTTTCCAAATTTGCGATCTCAACACTCTGGGCAACGTCTTTTTCTCGCGTTTAGCCCTCATTTTATGGTCGCCAGAAATACTGTCCACCCATGATATGGGTTTCCGTGTGCTTGCTACTTCCCTCGCTAATTTTGGGGAGTAGGTTAGTGTTTCGGGCACATCCCTGCCATTGTTTATGTATTCGTAGCTACACAATTAAGCTGTTTGACCCGGAATACCTATATGTATCCAAGTCAGTTCAGTGTACAAAGTACCAGAACGCTTGTATGTTGCCTAAATCGGCATAATCAACGCGACAGACTAATATGGCACGCGCTTAGCTCGATCCGGACATGTCTTGCTGCCTACGGCCCGACGACCACACTCATGTCATCACGTTCGCGTTCTCCCCACTCACCAGCATCACCGAAACATAGATCAAGTGTTGACTCGTTACGTGACCTCGAACTAAGTCAAGGTAGTGCACTCTCCCCTTACCGAACAGCACATCCACTCGGCGGACTTCGTCGCTCCAGCGCAGCCAGCAGTTCCATCAGCTTGCCAGATTTTCGCCCAGATCTACTACCACTTTCTCTCAGTGCTGCTTCAGCAGAAAGGGATATTGATGATGTTGCACCTGCCAAGACGATTGGGTTTGCGAACGGTTAGTCTAGTGCGGCTTGAGGAATATTATAGCGGTGGAAGTTGACTTGTAGAAAACCAGGTGTAGCCTTGGTGGTTGGCGCACAGATTGGATCTGGTATCTTGTGAGCACACAAATAGTGCGTTGAATGAATTAGCAGTAACATGGATGTTTACTAGTTCGGCACCGGGTGTTGTAGTAGCAAACACCGAGTCTGTTGGCGCGAGCTTGGTCGTCTGGGCTGCCAGTGCGCTTCTGGCATGGACGGGTGCAAGGTATGCAGTTAAATTTATGTCTTATCCAGCTCATGTAGCTTACACTGCCTTTAGTTGCTTTGCTGAACTCGGAACTATGGTCCCGCTCAATGGAGGGGCGCAAGCGTATCTTGCCTATGCGTATAATCCGTTGGTGTCATACTTGTACACTTGGACTGCAGTTGGTGTACTCAAACCCGGCTCAAATGCAATTATCGCGTTGATATTTGGGTATGTGGGCCTATATATTACGATTGTTTAGTGTCCTGACTGATTGCGAACTGGTCTCTAGAGAGTATCTTAATAGGTCAGGTCACTCCTAGGCTTGCGTCCGTGCTGAACCCGAACCAAAGTTGTTATTTAGACTATTTTATCACGCGACCGGATCAGACGTTGCCCCAGATGCCATACCTCAGTGGGCAATCAAGCTGACAGCGGTCATTGCGGTTTGTGTAGTCGCTGTGCTTTGTGTAGCCACCCCAAAACTAGGGACTAGATCCGCTTTATTGTTTACGATCATCAAAGTGAGTGCAGAGCTATATGTTAGGCGCCATTCTAACTTGCATGGCATTAGTTTGCATCCCTAGTGGGTCTAGTAATACCTGATTCCTTCGTAAATACTCAACCTCTTTGAAGATTGCCGTAGCAGTGCTTGGGTTTATCCAAATTCTCCGAGGTAAAATGTCGAGCTCCCTCACCGACCCTCTGTTCGCTGGGACCTCTCCCAATCCTTCCTCCTTTGCGCTTGCGTTGTACTCTGGATTATGGTGAGTAGGGCGCCTGTGTCTAGCACTAGCGGACACTAAACGTAAATAGGGCCTTTGACGGCTGGGATCAGGTTAACTATGTCGCTGCAGAGATGAAAAACATCGAGCGCGACCTGCCGCGCGTCGTTCACCTGAGCATGTTCTCGGTTATGGTAGGTCAAGGACCCGTTGTCTTGCGAAAGGTTCACACATCTTGCCTGGTAGGTCTTGTATATTGCTGCAAACGTATCGTACTTCGCAGTCTTGACAAAGGTGAGCCGCATAAACACACCTATCCCGTTTTCGCAAAGCTAAGAGCATGCGCGGAGAGTCTACAGTAGCGCGAAGTAATACAGTCGCCTTGGATTTCGGACGAGAATTAGTCGGAAATCTTGGAGCAGTCGTTTTTGCATGCTTGGTTGCGGTATCATGCTTTGGTGCTATAAATTGTACGAGTCTTTTGTCACACTTGTAGGTCGTATAACTGATGCCTTAACCCGTAGCTTCAATGTTTACATCGGCGCGGTTGATCTACGCTGCAGGTCGTGAGGGCTATTTGCCTTCGTTGTTTGGCCGCTTGCATGTTACCCGAAAAACCCCCATCAATGCTATGGCATTTCAGGTCGGGGTAACACTCTTTTTCATTCTAATCGGTGGGGGATTTAGGAGTATGATCAACTTTGGTGAGTTACAGATTAACTGATAGTGTAACCAAACTCACGCCAAGACAGTTGGCGTCGCTGTTTGGACGTTTTACTTCTTGACGGGATTGGGGCTTATTGTTTTACGAGTACGGGAGCCCAGCTTGCCACGGTGAGTCCAGCTTGATTTGTCTTGTCCTCTGGAATCGCTGACTGTTGTATATAGGCCATATAAAGTGTATCTTGTCACTCCCATAATATTCTCTGCGGTAAGTTTAGCCTCAACGGCTTCAACCGTATTAGGAGCTGATCATTCTCCTAGGTGTCGCTATTTCTACTTCTCATGCCTATATTTGCTGCACCATTTGAGGCAATCTCGGCATTTGGTATGCGCCCCCATTAGTTAGTACTTCAACTAATGCTCACCACACACTTCATTTGTAGCATTCATAGCGTGCGGAATCCCCTTCTATTTAATCGCTCGCTACGTGCAAGATCCGCTTGCCGTGCCACGACCAGTGCGCTGGGTAGGTGAGCGTATTGATGGACTTTTTAGACGCCGAAGCGGAGGTGGAGCTGGATACATGCGTGCTGCGACAGAGGGGGAAGAGCGGTTGGAGATGATACAACGATCTTAGCTGTATTAACAGCGTCTAACTATTAAAATGCTATAGCGAACAATGTCACGTCCAAGGAAGTGTGTAGTCAAGTAGCAAAATAAAATCGTCTTTATCATAAATTCGTTGTCCATGTATTCTAAGATCATTCAACTTCCCAACCACAGGAATCTCTTGAAGCTGTACTCGAGTTGAGCCCAAACTGGAGTAATTCGTTGAGCTTCTTCGAGACTGTTGACAAAAGTTAGGTATGAAACAAATGAATCCCGAACCGATAATCACCCACCTGACAATATCCTCTTCTACGACAAACCCGTTTCCATGTCCATTCCCAACACTCTTACACCCCGCCAACACATCACGCACGATCCGACGAGCAGCGTCTCGAGAAGTTGCAGGTGCAACCCCAATTTGATCCGGGTGTACGTCGACAACAGGAAGCGCTTTGAATGACACTGTCTCCAGGTCCGTTATAGCGTCCGTAAGAGGTGCAGAAGTTGAAAGAAGTTGAGAGAGCATCCCGGAACCACGGCGGAGCGAAGTCGCGCGTCTGAGAAGGGGAAACGCTGCTTGTGGTGTGCCTGGGGTAGGAAGAGGGCTCGGCTGCGGCGATGGGTCTACGATAGATGAAAGAGTCGGGGAAGTTGGAGTGGGTTTGTTGCGCATTGAATACGTGGTGAGTCGGATGTCTTGACGTGTTGGACGGTATGTGATTGAAAAGCCATAGTTTTCTATTGGGTCTCTGCTTGCTTCATGGAGTGTTGATAGTATATATGCGCCTGATAACCATCTATAAAGTCTTATTGGGTGTCGTCTAAAGATATTGTGCGTACCTTGTTTTATGGAAACGATGTCGCCCAACGGAACCCGTCGACTTGACACGACTTTGTCCATCTCATAGTCGAAGCACTATGGCCCACACACCGGTCAGCTATCACCTGGTCAGTGTTACCAGAAAACAGCATACCACAACATAAATCGCGCTCGCAGTCAACACCAAAATCTTCTCCACAAACTTGTCCGCAACGGTCACACCAACTTGGGCCGGGCTTAGCAGGGTCCACGCGTTGACAGCATGCTCGTATTCAAGTACGACGCGCTCAATCGTCGTTTCAATTGCGCCCGCTCGGATTTTAGACGCTTTGAGGATTTCGCGCGGGTCGGTCGAAGAGAGCTGAAGAAGGAACTCGGAGAAGACTGCGGTAGTGCGGTGCCCGAGCATAAAGTCGATGGTCGCCTGGGAGAAATGGTCGGCAAAGTTACCAGTATACATTCTACAATGTGTGGTTCTGGTTAAAGAACACGCAGAAAACTGGCCGGAGCTTACCTTGCTAAGCTATTGCGACCGTCGTTGAACATCCCACCTACATCGACGTCAAGCTTTACTTAAACATCTCCGATTCAAAGCTTACTCAGATCCCGTCGCCCAGTCCTAGTTATAGAAGTTAGACTACTTTACTTTCACAAACGGGTACCATTTACCCACCTAGTAAAGTCGCCCTTGAGCGCGGATGTGCCAGCACTACCCCCTCCCTATCAGCATTTTCTCGCCCATTATGAATAAACAACCCACTAAGCCCTAGAAATCGCATCTCCGTTATTCGCCCACACATCATTGAACACCATATCCGCTTCAATATCCGACGGGTTCGCAATCGCTATCGCCTGAAGCTGGTGATTCATCACGTATCGTGCAAATGCGCTCTGAACAACGTTCGTTCGGTCTACACGGCCCATGAGTTTCCAATGTCAGGTGAGGGAAGGGGGAAGGGAGGCAATACCCAGACAATCAATGCAGTTTGTCCTAAACACACCACGCTGCCGAGCAACTGGTTGGCCGTCGAGGACCCAAAAGTAGCCTTGCGACTCGAATGTGCGTTCGAGCTGTGCGACGAGCTTTGAGATATTTTCATATCTAGACTTATTTCAGCATAACCTCTAGTAATTAATCAAGAAAAGGCGCACTTCATTCCTCGGCACTCAGCATGGAAATCGAAGCTAATCTAATCAGTCTCCTCATCCCAGCTTTGAAACGACACAACTTACTCGACAAGTTTCACGTCCGCTCCCTCTCCTTCCTGCAACGCCTTCACGAGCTCTCCATATCCACCACCTACAACAGCCTCTTTACCCGTCTTCTCGACAAGGTTCACACACATCACGGGTGTTTTTGCTCCGCCGGGAGTTGTACATGTACGTGTGCAAGAGGCGAGGTGGGCTCGGGCGGCGGGGAGTGCGTCTTGAACTGGACGGTCAAGTTTGGGAAGTGGTTTAAGCGCGAAACCGGGCTGGGACCAGAAGAGAGGTACTGTAGTTTGAATGATAGATTAGGAGGGCGAGCGGAAGTAACAGAGGCGAGCATACGTACTGGATCCTCTAATTTGGACGTAGCTGAAAACATTGTCCGAGCCAAACCGCTGAGATATCGAGTCAGTTCAGCGCGCATATACTCACTTAAACAAGACATACCTCCACACGCAATAATCCTTCAGTCTCTACGAAATTGGCGACATTAGAGTCCTGAATGCGTTCACGGTCTGTCAGCCACGAGCAAGAATAGAACGGTAGATCGACTAACCTCGTCGATTCCACGTCGTTGATACCTCAACCCTGCCCTATCTCTCGACCGTCTTGAAATGATTGCATACTCGACAACTTGGGCGTCTGTTCCATCTGCATTCTGCTCTCCCTCCCCAACATGGAACGAAGCACTCTGAAAATGGCCTTGCAAAATCGGTACAACGTATGCATGCGCCTATATCCCAATCAGTTCAGATACATACATGCGGTCTGAGTCAGGAAATGCTCACCCCAGCCTCGACAAACGGCGCAGCCAACACCTCGTTCCACCAGAATCGGCGAGACTTTTGTGGAACTCGTAACCAGAGAGGAAGCAACCCGTGCGGTTCGACAAATGCGTCCGTCTCTCCTGATTGTGTTGTAGGTGATGGAGGTGAGAGTTTGCCCTCGACGGCTGCGAGCTCTTGGAGGACCGAGGCATCGTGTTG
>WSTH01000376.1:0-26130 GCA_019616345.1 Ceratobasidium sp. 395
ATGTCTCAAATTACTGTACCCTGAACTAACGTCAAAGCCTCCAAAGCCATGCTTTGCTCACAAGGAGGATAGCTTTGGAGGCTTTGGAGGCTTTCAAAGCCTCGAAAACCCCCCTCGCTGTTTCCAGATGTGGGTGTGTAATCATCGTACAAGCAAAGTGGATATTAATCATGAATACATCAATCATTTTTGCCCCATTGGACAGCATCAGGCTTCCGTGGTGAGCCCATACTACAACTCGCGATGTAGGCCGCTAACCATCAGATCAAAGGTTACACCGGCCTATCCACCTACATAGAACTTGGCTCGGGTAACACTATCCTACCTACTACTTTCCGCTCCTTTGTCTTCGTGTTACCGGTTCACCCTTTGTCCAGTTAATCCTTTCTTGCAGCCCGCCAAGTGAGTTTAATCGTCAGCATCTGTGATCAGCCATCTGACCCCAAACAAGTTTAACAAACGACAAACCAAGGACATCTGTGGTAGTCTCATATATAACCCGAGGCGTCTGGTTGCTCTCACTAGAGCCCTAGCATTTGCCACGGCCAGTTTGTCAAGTCTCCTAAGCTGATGGAGTGGGTTTGGTGAGAATATCTGTAGGGCGTGAGTAAACACCCAACTAAATACTCCGGCTATATCAAGCTAGATATACTTTGTTTCAGATTCTAGGTTAGATGTTTCAACGTGTTTTCCCTACTAATACGTAACGTCCGTGCGCGACATGAACGGAGAGCTGGGGAAAATCCTTCAGGTTACGCCTCATAGGTCCAGATCTTCGACTTGTTTCAATCATGCAGTTTACGATATCACTCAAAACTCATAGTTCGCACGGGCTTATGGGCCTTGGACTAGCATGAGGCAGGGAGCATGGCTGTACGAGGACCCCCCGAAACTACAGTCGAGGCTTCGTCCCGTTTGTGCCCCAGAATGGCCCATTCAACCAATCAAAGGCCGAGATTCGGCCTCCGGGGGCGGAATAGGTATGAAGTCTATCGAAACTTTGGGGGGACCTGATGTACAACAACAAACTGGGGAGGAACATGTCTGATCTTGCGCCGGACAGACACAAGCGGCTGACGGATCGCTAGTGATAGAACCAATACCTCCAGAGATGTTCGGTGGAGTCCGTAATATCAAATAAGGTTTAGCATCGTGTGCGAAGCCTGGTGTTGGCCACGAGGCAGACATACCTTATATTTAATCACTCTGAGATGTGGGAAATTCGGTAAAAGTGACCTAGTATAAAATACCAGAAATAAGTCACCAGGCTACTATCATCCTTGATCCCGCTCTCCCAACCGACCACCGACACCATGAACAAACAAACACCGAGGACGAGAGTTAGTTGTGAGTTGCTTGGCACTTGATACTCTTGAACTGGTATTAACGATTCTATCATATTAGATGATCTTCCTGCCACAATCAAGTCTATTCAGACTGGATGGCAAGCAACATTCCAAAGTTCATCAGTCGTGGTATGTCGTAATGCGGACGTTAATCAAACCGGTTGAAACCTAATAACACGGCTATAGTCCGCACTATTTGCTGTCATCGAAAGCGTTCTTCTTCTCTTTTTCAGCAATCTCGATCCGGAAAAGTTCAACCGAGACAGCGCTGGAGGTCAAGCTCTACTTGTTTTCACGTACCTCGCGTTTTTCTTCAGCATTAGCGCGACTTTTAGTTCACTTCTGCTAACGGATGAGCTCGGAGAAATTCACGTCCGCGCATCGCAACGGGCGTCTGTACTCGATCCTCTCGATACCATGGTCATTCACGAGGATACTGGCGACTTACTGAAACGTTATGGAGCTCGAAGGACCTGGAAGCCTGTCATGTGGCACTGTGCGTAGATGGTTGTTCCATCCCAGCTTCAAAAAGTTTAACTGAAACATATGCCACTTTTAGGGTTTCTTATGCTCCTGTCGGGATATTTATGCCTCTTTGGGCAGCTGCTCGCCTATATTTGGATTATCGAGTCGACAACGGTAGGAATAGCGATGTCCTGCGTTGCTGGCTTCACTCTACTACCTCTCCTTTCAATTCTTCCTTTTACATGATCGTTTACCGATGCTGAGCTATGCCGTCATGCTTTCCGACCCGTGTCCTCTCAATCCATAAGTTCATATTAATGATATATTGACCTAACGAGTATATCTGTCCGGTATAAAACACGTGCTATAATTTGTTATGGTTTGGCGATACATGCGCGATGCATTGAGGTTGTGTTTGCGTGCAAAAATAGTATGGGGTATAAGGTTTGATGGTGAGATCGTGCCGTGGGCAGGAACTCAAGACCCCTAGAACGTAAGCGCCACTAGCTGTGTGGCTCCGAGTGGATACAGTGCTTCTGCATAAGATCGATAGTTTGATTACATCACTTGCCGAAAATGGTCGACCTCGAGTGAAGTGACGAGTTTTTGCGAACCAAATCAGAGTGACATACCCCTAAGTGATGTGGAAGGTCACTGCTCCTCACGGCTTCGCCGTTCTGTCACTACCGTGCACAAGAGATACGTTGTGAGCGACCTGTTTCAAATCAAGAATGTTACGTATGCGAGTGTACGAGAAACGGATATCTTATCAGCACTGTTTAAGGACTCGTTATCTGCGCAAAATGGAGTCTCCACGTCTGGCGCTTAGGCTCTGGAGGCCCCTTAGTGAACTCCTGGAGCCAGCAACCAAACTGTTGGGGGTGCTTTGAAGGTGAAGTCAATCGATTTATGACTATAAACGAGGCTAGAACTCGAAAGAAGATTTGGCCAAGGATGAGCAGGTAACTCGTGTTGATGGTGTGGTCAGATCGGGGGTACGATTTAAAATGTAAGGCGCACAACATATGGGTGGCGTTAAATGGACGATGGTCACATGGTAGAGAGCAAGCCCGTTTTTGCGCTTGTGATGCAAGTCGTTACCCTGTAAATACGGAATCACCCCACCAATTGGGAGCGATGGCGAGAAAGATCGTGGCAGGTCATCCTGAGTAACATCAATCTTAATCTGGCAACAAAGCTCCTTTGTCTAAGCTCCGAATTGTGTCAGTGCTAAGGTGGCACTAATCAAATTCTCGCCTCAAGCCAGCCTTGGCGATTTATGAACTTCAGCCACACAAATAACGCTCCATTCTTAGCGAACACTATTGACCAAGTACCGCCGACAGAGTAATGGTATGGGGGGGGGGGGGAGGCTAACTAGCTGTCACTAGGGAACCCCATTCATCACAAAATCTCATTCGGTGTGGCTCGAATGGTGAGAGCTAGGCTTCCGTGACTTTTGGGGGCTTCGACTGATATTTGGCACTATATCAACCCTACGGGCTAGCGAAGTTGGTTTATACCCCTAGCTAGAATCCTCGCCAGTTGGTTGCAATCACACTTAAAATATTCCTGATGAACGCCCGGCCACCCAAGACTAAAGTATCCTGTAGGTCAATCTGACAGTTGAGAGTTAATTTTCAATAATTTGTTCGTATAGATGACCTTCCAGCCACTATTAAAGCCATACAAACGGGTTGGCTTACGACCTTCCAGACGGCCTCCGTAATCGTACGTTGATAGATTTAGTGGCTCGGAAATCATGACTTATTGTTGCTTTAAGTCGGCTCTCCTAGCCGTGATAGAGAGCATCCTCTTATTCCTGATCCACGGTAGCAGTTCCGAAAGATTTGATACGGAGAACCCGGGCGGGAAGGCACTGTTAGTCTTGAACTACCTTGCATTTTTCTTTGGAATTAGCGCAACATTCAGCTCGCTCTTACTCACCGATGAGTTTGGTGAAATCCATGTACGAGCCTCGCAGCGCGAGTCCGCACTGGAGCCTCTGGATCAGGTAGTTATCAATGAAGACGTCAGTAAACTGCTTACTCGGTATGGAGCCCGTAGGATCACCGGACCATTAATATGGCACTGTATGTATGCGCTCCTTTCCATCAGATTATGATATGTATCTCAACAATTTTTCGCCTGCAGGGATTATAATGCTACTGGGAGGATTTCTGGCTTTGGTTGGGCAGCTACTACTTTACATATGGCTCGTGGAGGCAAAGCCCATCGCTATTGGCATGTCGTGTGTAACAGGGTTTGCCCTATTCCCACTCCTCTCAATCATTCCCTCAAAATAGTAGCTTAGGAGATGATTATACATGTGCGCCTTGTTGGCGTAAACTATAGGCTCAGCCGTAGCTTTAAATAGCCCAGATGTGAGGTGTAGCTCGTAGCCAGGGCCGAGCCGCTATCCTAACGCTAGGTCCGCGAAAGGCAGGCGCCAGATCCATATCCTATGAATCAGAAAATAACAGACTAAGCTGGAGCCGGAGGAAGATGAGTCGTACTAAAATTGCCGAGAATGGATCAATCGAGCTGGTGTCGTTGCGTGCCAATCCCGTAGTTGGCCAGGTCCTTCAAACCGTGGGTGTAACCCGTGCGCCAGGTGGGGCTAGCTCATCTAGCCCACGGAGGGTGCTGCAATGAAGCCGTGAGAGGGGGAGGGAAATGACATTAACATACAATGGACGTACTACGAGCCTTCAAGGATGAAATACACTTATGGGACGGGCTCAGGATTGTTTTGTAATCAAAAATAGCTTATGAAGTAATGGTAAGTGCCGGGCCGACAAAAAATACATACACGTTACAGAGACTCCAGATGGAACGGCTGGCAAAGTGCGTGCACTCAAAAGGTCAAATACATGTGGCTGTGCTAAGAAAATACCGCAGTCACACCGCGGCCGTTAAAGGTGTAACCTCGAGGTAGTATGACACGTGTAGCGGCTATACCCGCAAAAAAGTGGGGTCCATCCAACAAAACAACTTGACATCAAACACCGTTGCTAAACACCAGACAAGCATTCGTTTGCTGTGCACTCCCGTCAAGGACAAGCTTCAGCTTGGTGAGATTTCTCTAATGTGGCACAGTTGGGCTGTGCTTTGTATGCTGACGTGTTTCTATGTCCTTTATGGTATATCTACCATGAAGACCCAGCGTAGACCACAACCTACTTAATTGCCGCGGTTCTCCCATCCACATCGGAACATACATCAAGGGTGATATGACCGTAGTATCATGTACAACTGGAGCTAACTGTAAGCAAGCAGTCGAAGTATGCAGAACAAGTACTTACCTTCTTTGTTAGATGAACTTCCGGCCACAATTAAATCAATACAGGATGGCTGGCGGGCAACCTTCCAAAACTCTTTAATCATCGTATGTAATATCGTAGTACCTCTAGCAACGTAAGAGCACTAACTTTCGGTTCATTTAGTCAAGTATGTTTGTTGTGATCGAAAGCATTCTGCTTCTGGTTTTCAACGATTTCGATGGCGGAAAATTCAATCCTGGCAGCTCACGCTGGACAGGCCTATACATTTTAACCTACCTCGGGTTTTTCTCTTCCATCAGTGCAACATTTTGCTCGTTGTTCCTTATCAGCGAGTTTGGACAACTTCATGGCCGTGCCGCTCAGCGCGAGCCAGCATTGGAACCACTAGTCGATATGGTAATCCAAGAAGACATCGGCGACCTACTGAGGCGCTATGGGTTGCGGAGGATTGCGCGACCAATGATCTGGTATTGTATGTATGCGCCACCAATACTGAGTCTTTTGCTTACCATCCTATCCGGTATTTATAGGGATCTTCATGTTGCTAGTCGGTTTTTTGTCTCTGTTTGGTCAGTTAATAGGCTATGTCTGGATCACTGAAGCGCGGCCTGTTGCTATCGCAGTCTCTTGTGTCGCTGGATTTGCTCTGTTCCCATTGTTTTCGATCTTACCTTTTTAGGAAACTAAAAGAGCACTTCGTATCATGGCTCTCTGTTCTGGTTGTATGGACCCTGGTTCGGCGGTTCCCTTTATGATCATGCTATTATGTGTAGATATGCTTTCTGTTACCGTAGCTATACAAATCAATTAATATCTCTCGCACAGTTAAACTAGAGGCGCTCACCCCAGGCTACAGACCATATCCCATTCTCCAACAAAAGGTAGCCAGTATGTAGTAGCAATGAGTGCCGGGTGGCTCATTACGGTCACGTGACGGCTTGTTACCATCACTCGGCGACGATGGTTTTACGGGGTGCAATAACCCTCCTCGTTTTTTCTACTGAATCATCCACTATCAGGGACTGTTTAAGTCCCGACATCCTGTACGGCCACTGATATGCGATCTTGCTTGTGTCTCTTGCCGCTCACCATTTCCGGCGAGGGGGTTGTCCCAATTTCTTAGTTACATTCCCTGGCTATCCCCTAATGCAGCCGCGCTATTGATATGAGGCTATTTACGTACAAGAATGCATACTTCGACCTTATGCTGCATACAAGCTTCTCCAGCACCAATCTCAGGAGATCATCAAGCGCTCGCAGGTGTGTTACCACTAGCTAATTACCTGACTTCCTTTAAGTGCTGCTGCCCTACACATGGGTCGCGGGAGCGAAATATGTGATAGTCTACTTGTCTTCGGAAGCCAGAAAGTGGAGAGTGCTGTGCAATACCATGACGATTTGACAAAATTATCTTGCGATTAGATAATTCTGAAACATGGCCCAGAAACGCTAAGATTAACGTCGTTAGAAGCCCCTTGCCTGCTCGACTTATTAGAGCGCCGTTTGTTTGAGTTTTTTTAGTTCTGTTCGTCTAACAAGGGTAGCCAACCAATAGTTCGTGGAGTGCGTGGCACCTAAAGTCGGAGGAAAACCCCATTGCGTTCCGCGCAAGGAGCACCAGGTTCCTGCTACGAGGCAGAACTTTACTGTAAGGATCCGAAGGACATGGCTTCAAGGCCAGGGTGAATGCCCTTCACGAAAACTTCTGGGAAGTGGGGCTTGAAGTAGTTTAGCAGTACTCTACTACAGAATTTTCAGTACGTGCGAAGAGCTCGTACTATATATACTCTAGTGGGGGCTCAACGCAAACCCTCATTCTTTTGGTTTAAACGTCTCCTTGACTCTCTTACAAACCAGATTATACATCGAAAAAATCGCAATGAGCACAGAGCCATCCGACCTTGGAGTTGCATGTACGTGAATGACTGATAGATAATACAATATAACCATCAACTCGCTCGCACAGATGATCTCCCCGCCGCCATCAAATCCATCCAGTCTGGGTGGTTGGCAACGTTTCGATCCTCCTCAAACATAGTAAGGCAATTCATTCCAAAATGGAAAGTTAGAGCCTGACTTTCGACCTCCAGTCAACTATATTTGCTGTCGTCCAAGCCATTCTGATGGTGTTTTCTAACTCCGTTGACTCCAAATTGCTTGGTAACAGCTCAGGCCATAGAGCCATACGAGTCCTGAGTATTTTAGCATTTTTCTCCAGCGCTAGCGCGACATTTTGCTCACTTTCTCTTACGAGCGAGTTCGGGAAGCTTCATATTCGGGCCGCGCAGCGCGAACCCGCGCTCACTCCTCTGACTGATATGACCATCCAAGAAAGCACGAACGAGCTGCTAAGGCGCTACGGTATGCGTAGGATCATACGGCCCCTAATCTTGTACTGTATGTATGCTTTATGAGCTTTCAAATCCTTGGTCTATAACCTCACCGAAAATCTTCAGGGATGATTATGCTACTCACAAGCTTTCTATCTCTGCTCGCACAACTCTTGGTGTATGTCTGGGTCTTGGAGGCGCGCCCAGTCGCTATTGCCGTGTCCTGCATAGCAGGGTTCGCTATCCTTCCTATGTTCTCACTATTCTCCATTTCGTAGCTAGGAACAATCATACCAAACTAGTGTAAAACGGGCTCTTCGTTCTGAGAACTCCTCCGTATAGATCTTCATTCGACTGATTTTGTCCCTATGCTTGATTTTCAAAGTCGCAGATATGATGTATGAAAGAAGTGTTATTGTACTTAAATATATGACCATGACTGCTACATTCATGCTTTCGATATACGGCACATTGGTGTCTCGAGATCGTTGAAAGAGATATACCAGACTTAACAAGTGAGGCTGCAGCTCGAATAAATGCATCAAATTGCGTGGAGCAACTTAGGAGTTGAAACGAGATCTTCTCAGAAGATGTGATCGAATGATGACCCTGGCTACAAATTCTTGCAGATCAAACCGGTAAACTTTCTCCAACGCAAAACGGATGGAGCGCGCATAGTTCACCACGAGGCCAATCGCCGTTTGGAAGCGGCGTATTCTCTACCACCCTCAGACAGTAGGTTAACGCCCCATCCCAAGACGCTGCTCATCATACTGGTCGCACTACATATACATTCCAGCTATTACCAGTGCACTCGCGGCTCCGTTCTCACCCCTCTTTGTACGTTTGAACCGCTATCTCCCCACTAGCCCTCTTTTTCGTCGAGTCATTGGAGTCTGCGATAGCCGGCTATACAGATTATGCAACACGGTGTTCTGAAATTCCACGCATACACGCGGACAGTGGACAGCGCACCAACGAACGTAATAAATCCGATTAAGAATAGAGCTCGTCAGGGAAAAGCAAATAGCTACTCAGTACATCATACAAACGGGCTACAAACGAACTCCTGAAAAATAGTCCAGACCGTCAACTCGCTAATCTCACTAACCCCAAATCTTCCCAATCCTATGCATGACCCCTATTGTAAGCTGACTGGGCGTCAATTTGCCTCACGGCTCCAAGCCGCCAACGCCTCACGAATTCGAGCCACAAAATGCCGCAGGGTCCCCCCAAACCGCCAGATGCCGCAACATGCGGCATAAGGTTCTATCGCCTGGCCGAAACAACCTTGGCTTTGGTCTTCTTTCCTTCTGTGCTCGTACCCACTTCACGAGGCAGTGGCGGGGGCTCATCAGAGTTGTCCAGAACTTTGCGAGACTGGGCAAAGAAGATGTAGGCATCGCGTTGAGAGACGTTGGAGATCGTGTAAACGTTGCCTGAATGGGGGAAGATCAGCTCGTGTACGTAGCGAGTGACGAATGAGCACAGCCTTGACAAAAAGAACTACGCCACTGGGGAGCCGATTACACGAGGATCAGAGGCTAATCTGACCAATCGTCCTTCTCAAGACGAGCAGCGGAAACGCGGTCACGTGACAATCGCGGTGCGATATACGTGATGGGGTCAAGGCAGGCGTGGGCAGGAGCGGAAATCACAACCGACCAGCGAGAGAACGGACGGCTCACCTCTAGGCGCGAGGAACATCCCACCTGGAGCTATCACAAACGTGCTCTTGTGGACCTTGACTTCAACCGCACCAGACACGCAATAGAAGACCTAAAGGGGAGTGGCGTAAAGTCAGTTTCAGTCCTAGCGAATCAGAAGATGGGAAGAGGATCGTCCTGATCGGTTGGGACGAATGTGATCGTCAGTGAAGATGGATTCGGGGTGCTTGCCCATCTCTGATCGTTCTTCTGCCTATCGTCTCCCAGCTCGCGGCATCCGCACGGACCAGAATCGCAAGTGATCGTAAGGCAAGCGAAGAAGTTGTGGAGCAAGCTTGGAGTAGACTAACACCCCCTAGCCAAACCCTAGCGCGAAGGAGGTCCATCCTTCGATGCGCGGGCTGGCCGCTCATCTCAACTTTGTCCTAGACGAAGCAACGAGCTGCGAGTCTTGCAGAAACAAGCCCCAGATGATGCTAGCCAGCTCCCAACCCCACCAAGTCCAATCCTACCGATCCCAGCCCACCACTCCTTCCCCTCCACAAAAAACTCAGAAAACTCACATAAGTATTCTCCTTGGACGGCTTATTCGGCTTTCGTCCCCCGACCGGGATCTTCATCACGCCAGCAGCAAAGAAATCCGAGTCGCCGAATATCTTTTGGAAATGGAACGGGCCTTCTGTCGGTTGGAACTCGACGCGTGCGCCGGGGAACGCAATTCCTGTTTAGTCACAACAATCAGTTCGAGTTGGGGGAGTAAACATGAGGGAATGGATGGTGGGACGTACGTCGTTCAATCTCCTTCCCAGTCGCATAATCCATCACAACACCCAACTCCTCAGTCTCCTCATCCATCCCATCTTCCACAGCTCTCGGCGCACCAAAAACACCATCTCCATCTACCCACCCACCAGCTCCCTCCTCATCTTCCTCTTTTTTGACTTTAACAGCTTTACCCCGTCGAGTGGCTCGATGCTTTTTAGATAGCGGGACAGGGGAGGGTTTAGGCGGCCGTTCGATCCCTTTGATGAGCGGGACGAGCAAAGGTCCTTCGTCGGGGTCTGGTGAGCGTCCGTAGACGAATTTCTCGTTGCGCCACCATTCGAGGGGGGAGAATCGTTCGCGTTGGGAGCGCCGGACGTTGGGAGGCGTCGAGGCTACGATCGTGAAGTCAGAACTAGGACCAGAAGCAAGGTTAGGGAGAAAGACATACCACTGAAATCCCTCTTCCTCCGTTTCCCAACAGGCACAACTGTCGCCTTGGCTTTCTCCTTCTCCTTCCCCTTTCCTTTCGCTTTCTTCTTGGGCGACCCTCTCTCCTCGTCTTCCTCCTCTGCTCTCGACCGCTTAGGCGACGCCTTTTCCTTGCCCTTCCCTTTATCCTTCTCCTTGCCTTTGCCTTTCGACTTGGGCGGGGAAGGCGGTTCGGGTTCCTCGTCACTCTCGGGTGGGCCGGCGTCGAGATCTGCGAGACCTGCCGCAATGTCGTCTTCCACGTCTGGGTCGGGTTCGGGTGTTGGAGCGCGAGGTTTGGTCTTGGGGGCTGTGGATTGACGAGACTTTGCGGGAGAACGTTTAGGTGAGGTTTTAGGTGGAGGACGGATAGGCGATTCGGGCGCAATCTCTTCGACTTCCTCCTCCTCCATCTCTCCACCCCCCACATCATCCCCCGGAGCAGTCTGGTACTCCTCTTCCTCCTCTTCCTCATCCAACTCCATATCAGCACTCGCATTCCCATTCACCAACGTCGTCCGCCTCGAAGCCGCGTTGACAGGCGGTGAAAAAGGTTGTGGCGGGGACGAACTTCGTTGAGCCGAGTGCGAACGGTGAATAACCGAGTTGAGAGGCGCTCGAGCTCGACGGGTAGATTGAGATAGAGATTGTTGTTCGGAAAAGTATTTGGATCCTCGCGGAGAGGGTACGTGGTCGATTTGAGGGGAGGAGCGCCGGGGTGGGGGACGTCGTGTTGGTTGAGGTGGTGGGGCAGCTGTTTGGGCGTTAAGTCTTGATTCAATGTTATGAAGAGAAGGGAGACGTACAAGGTGCCTCGGGTAGATCGTAGTCACTCATGTCGTTCGGATCATCATTGACCACTACACACGATCCCGTTAGCAAAAATAGAAAGAACCATGTAATATAGACACAAACCTTGCGTAATATCCATATCAGACCCCTCGTCCTCCATATAGCTCCTCTCCATAACCGGCGCAAGCGCAGGCTGCTGTTTCTTCTGTCTCCGCTTAGGGTCATTGACAGAGTAGGCCTGGCTGCCGAACAGCCCCTCGATCGACTCGAACCCGTCCTCGTCGCGGTGTACGGCGGGGATTAGCTTGCCCGTTCGTCTGTTGTTCAACTGAATTTTGGCCTTAAACTATAGCTAGATCAAAGTGGCTTACCGGCCCCTGTTCTCGTCATCGACAAATGCTAACGCGCTCTTAGGCGGCTCGAGCCGACTCTTGCGCCGGTCGTCCATTGGTGTGGTATTGATCAGAAGGATCCAAGCCAGGCCACGTGAGTGTGTTTTGAGTCACGTGCGGTTACAGTTGCAAATTGGATCTGTTTCCATATGTTCTTTGCCACCGGGTGCGCCACCTAAGGACGGCTTGTTCCAGTTTGGCCAGGTCGAGCTAAGTGTGAGTCTGCTTGAGGTCTGACTCCTCAGACCGATAATATTGGTGGTTGTTACGGTGTCCAGTGGAAGTTGGTTCCTCTGCTAAGGCCGTACTCCTTTCCAAACGACTAACTCTAGAAATTAGAATTGGGAGTGTCAGGTTGTCAGCCCTGTAAAATGATTTCAGCAGCGACTCCCTGCGTAGCTTGCCGGGCACCTCCGTGATAACTGTTAGCCGCCGATTGCTTGCTCTCGAAGGTGAATGTAAGCGCTACACTCACTCAATAAAGACATGAAAAGCCGTATCCAACTTTCCAAGAACCAGCTCAACACAGACGCACACTCAGAAGCATAGCCAAAGATAGCTAAAACCAAGCTGGGAGTGACCCGCCAAGCGGCTCCAAGTACCAGGGCCTGGTCTGCATTGTGCAAAACCTCCTAAGCTAGGGTCCGGACATTGATGGACTGATGTTACGTAATCACGCCACATCCTCCTTTTGTATCTGCATTTAACCCCCAGCCAATGCAGGCCGAATGCACCTATGAACGAACCCAAATACACCGCGGGAACGGCGTACTCTGATACTCGGACACGTACAGATTGCTCATCGTCTCCGTGAATTTGAGAGCAGTGTACGGGACGTGCCTATTTAATACCTCAGGGTAATGGCTTGACCCTAACCTAATAGTTGCGTGCCCTTCAAGTCCAAAGACTCTGAGCTCGTTTTGTGAGATTTTCTGCCGCTCCTAGTCTTAACAACTCGACTGCCAAGCTTACTTCCAACGAGAGGCTTCAACACCAGCATTCAATCATCCCTGATTACAAAGCGTCCTCACTACCGATGACTACTAAGGCAGAACAAATGTGTACGCATTCATGAAAACATTCTGGAGCCAGTAGCTCATGCTCTCATATTTGACCATAGACTATTTTATTACTGCTCTGAAGCTCTTCGGCTACAACAACCAGAATCAAGTCTTCTGGTTCGACGAATCACTTTCTCCACATCTTTTTAGCACCACTCACGAGCAGCCTATCCAACCATTTTTCTGTTTCCAGATCCAAGGAGTATTACATCATATTGACTACTTGGGCCAACTGTGGTTCTACTATGCCGAAGATAGCATGTGGTATCTGGCGTTGGTCTACCAGAGTATAGCCGATGCATTGAGTCAAAGCATAGAGCTATGTCGGCCATCACAGCTAGTAGATAGTGGAGCCGCTCTAGTGACAATGCTCAGCGACACTACTAGTTCAAATTCAGGATCTCTCAGGGTAAACTTCGAACAAAGCATAGAACAAATAGCGGCCGATCCATCTTATATCGATGTTTTCAGTCTGCATGTTAGCCCCATTCAAACCCCGGTAAGTCTTGAACGTTTCCCCTGCAAAACCTATGGTTGACACTGCTATTCTTTAAGAACAACCCCTCTGATATGACTACAATCAGCGAAAATTTTGTCAACGAGACCAGCATTCCCGTCTATCCCTCCGACAGGAATTTCATGATGGCTTTAGATCCTCTCCCTCTCTTAAATGCTACACCTAACCAAGAAGAGATTGAAGACTGGCTTTGCCAGTATCAACGACTACGCAAAGCTTCAAGGAGTGAGGAAGGCTTGGCTAAAATTGTGTGCCCACTGCTAGGCTGCAGACGAGTTTTAAGGCGACTTCATGCCTTAAAGGTGAGTTCAACGGTCATAACGGCAATAGATTTGAGCTAATGCGAGATGATTACTTATGTGCAGGATCACTTGTACTGTCATTTCAAGATCAAGCGTGCGTTCAGTTCAAAACCTACTCAAAACCTCGCATATATGCTGCTGATATCTTCGGCTCTAGCCTATGAATGCTATGTATGCCACAAGCGCTTCGAAACAAAGTCCAATTGCAATCGGCATCTGCGAGGCCGGTGTTCCGTTGCGTAACTGAATTTGTACTTCGAAGCTCTACTATTTTGGCGGGCCGAGGGCTCATGGCTAATCTTATTTGCCGCTGGCGGTTTAGTTCATTATGTGAAGCATCATAATGTCTTTCGCCCTGTAATATGTATACAAACTGTAGTCTTTCATCTATGTCAATATTCTATTCGGCTACTAGTATGCGCCGGCTGTTCGCTCAATACACGGACATCATATGCATTCAAGGTGATACGAGCTTATACTGAGCGGGCTGTCCGTGACCATGAAATAGTCCATGCTTCCGGGTGCTGGCCAACCAACATAGGCGAACATGGGCGAACAGGGGGGGACGTACGGTGGGTCCGTATCAGCGGTACTTAAGCAAACTAACATTAAAAAACCTAAGAGCTCTACACCCGATGCGCGCTACATCCCGTGAACATCTGATTGAATATTCGACACGGCATGATGATATCGATGTCTGTTGGTTAAGCGCGTCCACGCCACGAGGCTTAGCCTCGCCTGCAGATCACATCCCCGTGTTGTCCTCAAGTCTTTTAAGATAGGGCGAATGGCCGATTGCAGCGTGCAACACGCTCTTCGTTCTGATTGAAGAGCAAAAGTCTAAATGGAGGGACGCCGGCCATGCTTCCACGCGTTGCCTGTGCGTTGTCCAAATCCTGATGTAGCACACTGCCAATATAGCATGCGATATACCACCTCTGTAGTTGTTTCAACACATGTCCCCATAGTATATTCTGTATCGCTTAGTGTGTGGGATTGATGTTGAAACGGTAGACAGCGCCTAGGTTGGATGGCGATAGTCACACGATAGTCGGCCGAATGCGAGTTCAGCTATGACGTATGCAGGAAAAAATCGTGTGTAGACAGGTTGATTATGACCTTTCCTTCCATTCAATCTTCTGAGACCTCTATCTTTCGACCGATAGAAGCTTTCAAACGGTCATAGGCGCCGGCGAGCGGCGAAAGCCGAGATGTAATTAGATTAAAGTGACTGACCTCCCCCTGGTCTCATCATCAATAGATACTGAGGCTCTCTCATACGGCTCAAACCAACTCTTGCGTCACTCGTCTCTGGTGTGGTGACCGAAGGATTCACCGTTCAAGCCAAGCAAGACTCGATGATCATGATTGAGTCACGTGACTCCGTTCCGACCTGGCTGTTGCCATATTTGCTTTCCTCATATCTAGGCCGAACCCCCTTTGTTTTGTCCGTTTTCGCCCCCTGTTGAAGTGTGTCCCTGGGCTGTGCCCCGCGTGGTTCGACTGTATGTTCGTGTAACGCGTTATAAATGTATCTCAAAAAAAAAAAAAAAGATTGAGTCACGTGAAGTGGTAGGTTGCAATTTCGAATCGAGTCTCATGTTTTCATGCTTCACCGCTGGGTGCGCCACCCATGGAGGGCTTATTCCGGTCTGGCAAAGCCGGGATCCAAAGGTGAGCCGCGATTCAAGTAGTAAGGAGGAGTCTAGCTGATGGTTATATCAGTAGTCGTCGCGATGTCCGGCGGGGTTGACTCCTCCGTTACGGCCGCGCTCCTCGCCAAACAAGTAATTCTAAAAATTACACCAATTGTGCCTTGCTAAACTTTAAATCTATTGTAGGACTACGATCTCTCGGCGGTATTCATGCGAAACTGGGATACGCGCGACGAATCGGGCTCGGACGTGGGCTGCGAATGGGAAAAAGATTGGGAAGACGTGCAGAGGGTGTGTAGGTACGTCGGGGTTCCGTGTTCCCTCGTAAGACTGTTTGAACCTTGTCAATCCGGGTAAAATCTTACCATCTTGTGCAGAAGGACTTCTCGAAAGAGTATTGGAATCGCGTCTTCACTCCCGCGCTTGACTCGTGGAGCGAAGGGTCGACGCCGAATCCAGATGTATTTTGTAATCGGTGAGTTACCGACTGCGCCGATCTTCTCGGTTCGTCTCATAAAATATTATGGCTAGGGAGATCAAGTTTGGCGCACTCTTCGACCACGTCGTACAGGATTCCCAAACATTCCTCGCAACAGGTACCTCATCAACCCCTCTACTTTCCCATCCTTCTACTAACACATGTCCTCAACACACGATAGGCCACTACGCCCAAATAACGCACCACCCCACCTACGGACCTCATCTCACCCGCGCTATCGACAGACATAAAGACCAGACATACTACCTCTCCTCCGTTTCACAATCCAAACTCGCCCAAGTTCGATTACCCTCCTCTTCCTTCCATGCGTGGGAACTAATAAGACCAAACGTAGACGCTATTTCCAATCGGTCACCTTACAAAACCCCAACTCCGTCAGCTAGCATCCAAAATGAACCTCCCAACTGCTGAACGAAGCGAAAGCATGGGTCTATGCTTTGTGGGTGAACGAGGGAGGTTTGGTTCTTTCTTGTGTACGTCTTACCCTCTCCTTTCCCCCCTTTCCCCCGGCCCACTAATTACAGAACTAAGCCAGCGCAATACATCCCTCCAAAACCCGGCCCGATCCTCCTCCACCCAAGCCTCACACAAATCGGAACACACCAAGGTCTTTACACGCTTACGATCGGTCAAAACGCACGTGTACCGGGGCAACCGAAGAAAATGTTTGTAGCGCGAAAGAGGGTGGAGGATAATTCGATTGTTGTCGTCGATTCCCCGTGAGTTGGTCTCTTGTTGAGATGATTTGGGGCAGACTGATGACGTGGTTGGTGGGGGTAGGACTCATTCAGCGTTGATGTGTACGAGCGTGAAGTTGAGGGGGTGGAAGTGGATCTCGGAGAATGTGGAAGAGCTTCGCAAATTGACTGGTACGTGCACGATCTTTTACGACTCCATTACATGCGCATTAATTAGACAGTTCCGAACTAGAACGAGCATCAACCCCAAACGGTCTTGCAGTCCTAACTCAAATTCGACACAGAATGGAACCTGTTCCTGGAACTCTACATAACCTGTACGTTTCTTCTCCCTCGTCTCTCCTTTTCCTGTCAGTCTTATTATTTATCTAAAATATAAACTTTAAAGGGGAGACACATATGAGATCCGTTTCGCTAAACCTCTACACGGAGTCGCGCCTGGTCAGGTAGGCGCTGCTTGGGATGGAGAGTGGTGTCTTGGGTGTGGAGAGATTGAGAGTACTGTGTGCTTAGAATGACTCAAATGGAAATGAGTGAATCGCCATTTGGAGCTTTTTGTACGTTCTCTGTTCAGTATATGCACGCTTTTGCGATAACTACATTCGTCCATCGTACACACTAGCAGCTTCACAATACAACCGGGCAAGACACAACTCATGCGTTTCCAAGAAACAACCCACACCGGGGCGTGTTTCGAGAAAATTATGACCTACGTCCCGGATACATCTGGGAGATCATCCACATGTCTACACGAGAAAGAACGTTATTCGACGGAATCACCAACTGATGATTTGTAAGAAACCCAGGAATCGAGTACGCCATGATAGAATATCTATCAAAGTCAGACGCAACGTGGTCGGCAGCATCCGCTCGGTCCAAGACGGCCTCTCGAATCTGTTCAGGAGTCATGCCTAGTTGAGTAAAGTAGGCCATGACGGCGGACTCGTTCCATGGAATGCTAGACGCAGGCGACTGGTGTTCGTGTATGCACGCGAGCGCGTGACCAAATTCATGTAAAACGAGACCCCGAACATCGTTCTCACGAGAGTTGGCGTTGAACCAAAGACCCATAGTTGGAAAACTGGCTGGTACGGTCAAGGCGTCGTTGCCAAGACAGGACCAGCCGTGAACCTGCGGAGAGTCGTGCCACCTTATACGGATGTCTGCTTGCCGGCCAAAGGGGACGAAGTTGAAATTAATATTCGCATATCGTGTCCAAATGTTGGCATATGTTTGGATCTTTTAGATAATGTCATTACCAATTTTTAGGCAAGACTGAACTGTAAGGAGATGACTTGACTTACCTGGGCGGCAATTCTGGAAGGAACCTGCGTTGTAAGCCCAACGTCCAACCTCTTACCACTCCTCCATTTGCGTGCACTTTGCAATGCAAGCATGGGGGTCACAAGGGATATGATTTCTTCATCTATGTCGCTCGGTAAGGTAGGGTACTCTAGTCCATCGTCGCCTGGCACAGGTGGCCATGTTTCACTCAAACCTTCCTCGGGGAGTATCGGGTCATGGTGTGCCACAGTGTTGCTTTCTTCAGGTTGGGCCCTTTCGGCCCTAGGGAAAAGAACGCAGGTCATCCCCTGCTGTCCCTTGCCCGACGCGCCCGCGTTGTCAGAATCGATTGGCGTATTATTCGATCCCTCGGTAGCCTAGATAAATGCGCTTAAAGCTCGGCATACTGATACTAAAACTCTTACCATTTCTAAATTCAGGTGGCTGATGGCCGGAGGGCACTATCTGTACCTTACGTGAAATACGGTCTGAAGTGAGGAGAGCTCAGGGGTAAATTCAGAGGCGAGGGGAATGTAGCATTATGAGAAACATACATAATCACTGTCGTTAAAGCTGAGATTAACCCTGCTAGATGCAGCAGAGGAGTGCCAAAGCAACCATTGAATCCAAAGTCACTTCGATCCAGTTATATATATCGGCTTTGAGGAACAGCTGATAAGCACCTGAGCATAGGGATCCCCTCACAACGCGACAGCTCATAGGTCAATCAAAATCACTGATACCGGCGGCTTTTCGGTTGCGGTCAGCGAATCAAAGGTTCTTGGCGTCAGCCCGGCTGCATTCCATCAGAAACACGCTCCATGCTCGAGGGCACCCCGTAGTATGCGAGGGTGTTGGGCCATCGACCTATTCTCTACATGCCCTCCCTCCTTCATCGCCGGAGGCCCGCTGCCCTCGGCGACAGGGCAGTAAGTCGAGGCTCCAAGATTTCCTTTGAATAATCCAATAGTTTGACCGGACAGGAAGCCACGTGTAAGCTTGAAAATATCCGTGATGATCGAAGGCTGGCTATAGGGCTCAAGTTATAGAATATAGATTCTCATCCATCAGGTATAAGGGGACAGCTGAGAAGAATTTCAGGACTTTTGCCGCTAAACAAGCCTCCTTGCGATGAGCGCCGTTCACGGTCGGAGAAACGAGCAGATCCACCTGAATGAGGACCACTACCGGAGAAAGATTATTTTGCGTCAAGATCAGCAGCGCATAGCTTCTATAGTGAGTATACCAGTACTTTCTACTAGGTTTCCGTTGCAAGTTTGAGCGGAAGAGTGTCGCTTTAGATTCAGGAATCTTAGTGCATCCTCATATTTGGCTGACAACTGGAAGCCAACAAACAAGACGAGCAAGCCTTGGCTACGCATCTATGACACTTTTAGAAGCAAAGCTTATAGCAGGGCCGAAGAAACTTGAGTACCTAGAGGATAGTGTCTTTTCAGTTTGGTCGGCGTGCGGTCCAAGGCGCGAACAGAGGTTTCTGATGCTCCAAAGGTGGCACGTGATCCAGGGGCGTTAAATCCCGCCGCCGCAATACGCTTTTTACCGGCTCGCTTCGCCCTTGAGGATGACTTACATCGGACGCGTCATTGTCGAGCGACAGAACCCAATATGTACCTGTAGTGATCACCGCTATCTTATACGGATATCTGCTTGCTAGTCAAAGAGCCGAACAAAGTTGAAATTGATGCTTGCGTATCGAGCCCAGATGTTAGAGCATGTTTGGATCTTTAGGATAATACCATTACTGATTGCTAAGAAGGGCTGAGTTGCCAAGAGATAATTAAGCCGACCTAGGAGACCATTCTCAGAGAAGCCCGCTTGCGAGCCTAACATCCAACGTTCTACCTCTCCGCGATTAGATGCACTCTTCAGTGCAAGCATGGAGGTAATAAGGGTTAGTATTTCTTCATCTATGTCGCACTGCAAGGAACCCCTTGTCTACCACGCTTACATTATCAGAACTAGTTGATGTATGGTTTGATCTCTCGGCGGTCTAGCTGAAGTATCCAAGCCATAGTATCTTGTACTGAATTTAGGAAGCTCACGATCTTAGAATCAATGTTGGTGGCCGGGGTACTATCTACACCCCGAAATGCGACCGAAAAATACATGATGAGCGTACGATTTGAGAGCAAAAGAGTAACAAACAGCCTATGTTAGAGACTCGCATAGCTGCCTGCATACATCATCGGGGGTCACACTGTATCAAATCATCCTTTTTATTGTCCTCTCTCATCAATGGTACTGAAATCGGGTTCGGAAGCCTTAGGCACAATTCGAGAGCCAGGTCTTCACCCAACTCCGATCTTGTGGTGATTATTAGTTCTAGAGTACGAGTAGCTCAGCAACTGAATATGATCAATCTATAACCAACATGTAAGGACGTTGGAAGGGACGAGAAGCCATTAGCTGCACAAAAGGCAGGTTTAGGGGTCCTGATATCTGCAGCCAAGGTCCGGATTTCCGGTCTGCTGCCATCACAGGCGCCGAAGGAGGGAGGGAGCGGGGCTGGGTTCGAAGCACTGTGAAAATACTCGTGACACTGGAAACCTCAAAAGAGATATCGGCGTAAGCTCACATACACAATAATAGTGGCGTTTGATGAGTATTCAATTGCGATAAGTAGATTTAATCATCGCAACGGTCGATGGGGCTCCAGGAGTGATGTTGTCGAGAGCCAACACAGTGTTCGAGACTCGATCTATTCTCCACTTGATGGCGCTTATCGGTATCATCTTAACAGCTACGGCGTTGTGGTAGTTGCTTCATCTGTTCAACAATTCGGGGCACCTTAACACTATATTTGGATATGGTACAGATCCTCGACGTAATGTTCAGGAGATTCAAGTAGCTGCACAACGTGAACGTTCAATAGCCAATTCGACGGCGGTATTTAGAGGTGTGCAGAATTACTGTGCACGTCTAATCTAGAAGGAGTACTGCCATGATGACAATGGGCTACGCCTCCTTCAGAAATTTAGGGACTGGCAAAAACATGCGCGAGTTGGAGAGTACCTCAGATCGGATATCCCCCTCAACGACATCTCGCTCTAGATCTGGGGTACCTAAGTGTCCTCGAGGAAGCCAATTGTTCAAGGCGCACACACTGAAACGCTCCTAACTTAGCTGAGAACCGGGGTGCTGGCTTAATTTACTGAAATGATATAGATCGCAAGCTATACGATCTGAAAAAGTTTCTTGGGGCTCTCGTGATGAATATTTGTACGAGAACGGGGCTGTGCCAAAAAATGAGCATTGAATGCGTTCCCGGCGATCTCCCGTATCGTGGCGCGGACGAGGAAGCCGGTGTCGGGTACTTCACGCCCGCGAGGAGGCATACGGTTCTTTAAGCGCCTCGCTGTCACGGAGGTGAATCAGCCGACAGCGGTAAATGGAGTCCGCGAGGACGTTTTTGTGGCGTAGTCTAGATCCAGCTCTTGCTTTGTTCTAGTGCTCTCCACAGCATCCGAATATGCGCATATAGTCGGTTCTGGCCTCCCTCGACGGATTGCATACTACCTCCAATGGAGGACATTAGCTTTGCGCCGTGTTCAGCAACTAAGCTCGTTGGAGTGGTATAAGTAGGACGGAAGTCGATGGGCTTCTGTCACCAGCGCCCCCTCATTGCGATCATCGTCGTACAACCACTACACTTTCTCAAAAGTCCACCCCGTCTATAGCTATACTTGAGTATATTTTACAATGGAGTCAGATCCGTATTCCGCAGGCCCTGGTGACACTACAGCCAACTTGTTCCATCTACACTCTCAAACAATCATCGACAACTATCTGAAGAAGCTACAATTCGATACTCCGCTACCGCCCGCTGGGAAGCCTGACACTGAGAGTCGTATCCCACCTGTCACCCGTGTCGCCGTAATTGGCGGCGGGGTCTCGGGGCTCCAAGTTGCGATGAGGCTGAGCAAGGCCGGGCACAAAGTTGATGTCTTCGAAGCCACTGAACGCACCGGCGGCCGACTTTATACTTTTCACTTTGGAGGCGGGGAATGGAATTACTTTGTGAGTGCCATGCTACTAGCGGTGCAATGACGCTAAGTCATGATGAACAACCCAAAGGATGTTGGGGCAATGCGATTCCCTCACATCAGTGTTATGCAACCCACACTCGACCTATTCGCAGAGTTGGGCCTCCCGCTGCTCAAATATTACATGCCATCGGACGACAACACCATTTTACTCTATAACAATATACGTGTCAAACGAAAGGACTCAGCCGGTGTAACGTTCAACGCCCAAATTACGAAAGGAGGGAGCGTTCCGGACTACTGGGTCAATCTTGGGGTTACGCACCTGATGAGGAACGTCTACGGAAGATTCCTTGATGCTCTTAGGAAAGACTACGCGCAGGGTTACAAGGAAGTGATGGTATATGATAACCACTCGACTCGTAGTCTAATGGCGTTTGTGACTCTTCCAACAATCACCGATCCCGTGACTGGCTTGGAAGTATACCCGTGCAAGGAGCCCTATCCTGTAGAGGTCATCAACTGGCTGGAGCTCATGACGTTCTCCGTTGGGTGGTTTGATCGCTCCTTTAGGTGAGCTGAGCTTATCCACGTTGGAATCCTCAACTCACCGCGCCCTAGTGAAACTATTTTTGAGCTTTTGGCTTTCTCCGAAGACCAGGTTCGCCCTTGGAGCTGCGTAAAGTAAGCGGCTTAAGATACATGTTATATACGAGCTAAGAAAATCTGCAGGGATGGCTCCGAACAGATTACCAACGTGATGGTACAGAAGATGTTGAACGAGGAGCCTTGGAAGGATCAAGTCCAGATTTGGTTGAGTCAGCAGGTCACCGCAATCAACTTTGACAAGGCCTCAGGCGAGTTCACAATTTCCGCAACACCCCGGCCTCGCTCGGATCCAGCGGGTAAATATATCTCGGCTTCCTTAATGCCCGATCTCGGGAGAAAATATTCTCACGTGGTTCTGGCGGTATCTCCTCAGGCTATGCGCTACATCGATCTTTCGACATGCCAACTGGATTATGGCCAACGTCAGGCGCTTCTTGCACTTCGACCTGGGCCTGCAACCAAAGTCGGGATGATATTCAACTACGATTGGTGGACGCCACTGGGAATTGTAGGGAGCCAGAGTCAGACAGACCTTCCGGTTCGCACCGTAGTATACCCCTCGTACGGACCTGGAATATCCAAGGTAATCATTGCAAGCTATTGCTGGAGTATGTAGCATCGTATCTTGAAACGGTACTACTGCTAATATTGCTCTACAGCACAAGATGCTCAGACCATGGCCGCCTTGATGCAAGGTTCGGGTACATTTGACGAAACCCGTTTGAAAAATGCGATTCTTAGCGACCTCGCTGCAATTCATGATATCCCGTTGACGACAATGGAAAGTTATTATGCGGGCATGTATGCGTACGACTGGTCTCACAATCCCCAGACGATGGGTAAGTAGAGAAAGCTTGATCAAATGACATACGCTTACATCAGCTTTCAGGCGCTTATGCATTCTTTGGTCCTGGCGAATTCGTTTCGTTGTACGAAAACTTGACCAGACCTGCCGCTCAAGGTGGACTTCATTTTGCGGGGGAAGCAATCAGTACATGCCACGCGTAAGTATCATTTATATAATGGGATCAAGTCTACTTTTAACTCACCTCAATTCGTAGGTGGGTTGCCGGGGCGCTAGACGCCGCAAATCGGGTTGTCGGACAAATCGATCCCAAGTATATGTTACCTTCCGAAGAGCCACAGAATCCGAAGGATTATCCGACATACATGAGTCGGGAGCACCTTTTGAAGCAACTGCAAGTTAGCGCCCACCTACAACAGAAAGAATTTGGTCAACTTGAATAGGGACCGTTTGGTCGAATATATGCCAAAAGGGCTGGGTTTTGAAATAAAGCAAACGTCACGAGACTGTTTCCATAGTACAAACTGAAAGTGCCAATTGAGACTTGCGAATGATATTCCATTGTAAACGAAAAAAAGTTTGTTGCGGTAGAAGAACCGATATGCGTAAAATGTTGTTCGATCCCTCTAGATCAGAAGCGGCAACTTACGGGGCATTCAATTCGGCTTCTGCCGTCTAACATTGTGAAACTCCACACTTCGGTCCATTGAACTAGGCACCGGTGCTTGCGCCTTGTATGACACTTCCATCGGTCGGCTGGGGACGAAAGTGTGGCCGAATCTCCCGAACCTCGAGTATGACTAGTAAACCGGGAAGGATTGACTAAGGAAGCCAACAGGGTGTACTGAAGGAGACCGTGGACGGGAGGAAGAAGACGATGCTCGGGCGCTGACACGAGATGCTTGTGGTCAAGCAAGAGTTGGAGGGTGGCACGTGATCCAGGGCCAATCAATTGCGACATCATTTGCAGTCCAACCGAAGCTTCATGGTTTTCTTGCATCGGTTCACGCCTGTGAGCAGTATGAAACTCGTAGACAAGCTCTCTCAACACTCCTCCAATACCCCGTACTTCTCCTTGGAATTTTTCCCTCCAAGGACGGAACAGGTGTGCAAAGACATTTATTGGTTGCGTCAATTTGTCTTTCTAATGATTTGTTTATTTGGTAGGGATTTTCGAACCTACTGACTCGGATCAGCGGTTTATCCAACCTCCAACCTATAGCGGTCAGCGTAACGTGGGGCGCTGGCGGATCCACTCGAGATCGAACTCTTGAGCTAGCAGGATTCTGCCAAGCAGATAATGGGCTCGATACTATTCTGCACCTGACGTGTACAAACATGGAGAAGGGACTGGTGGACGATGTATTAACGGTATGTTCCGGTCTCTCCACCTCGCAGCACTAGGCAGGTTTGACTATGGTAGGCCGCGATGGACAGAGGGATTAGTACCGTGCTTGCTCTACGAGGGGGTAATCCAGATGGCGCTGAAATTACTATACCTGTATTGATTATTTCTTATTTTAGATCCGCCTCGTGGTGAAGAGTATTGGATCCCAACGGATCCCCGGTTCCAGCATGCGGAGGATCTAGTGACGTATATCAAACAACATCCCACGTTCTCCAACCATTTTTGTATAGGAGTCGCTGGTGAGACTGCGTTCATCTGCGCAATACCGCTCTAACATCCTTTTCATAACAGGCTATCCAGACGGTCATAGTGATGGCGGGACAGAGGACGAACAGTTGACGTATCTCAAACGCAAGGTCGACGCTGGCGCAGAGTTTATCATCACACAGCTATTTTACGATGTTGACCGGTTCAAGGTGTGGCTTCGGAAAGTCAGAGCTCGAGGTGTGTTATGCTATACCGACCTCTTGAACTTGCAATAATTGACCGAGTATCCAGGTATCACGGTGCCAGTCATCCCTGGTGTTATGCCTCTCCAAACCTATGCTATGTTTACACGTATGACAACTCTCTGCAATGCGACCGTCCCGGAGTATCTCCAGACTAAATTGGACGAGATCAAGGTATGTCTTAGTCGTTTTTTTCTGTATGTGAACTCACAGCTGCTTTAGCATGATGACCAACTTGTTAAAGAATACGGCGTGAACTTGGCTGTATCTATGATCCGGGGTATTATCAGTGATGGAGACGTCAAGGGCGTTCATTTTGGCACATTGAATCTAGAAAAGAGTGTACGAAGGATACTGGACGAGCTCGGATGGACACATATCCCGACCCACACGGCTAATCAAATTATCACCGTACGTTCCCTCCACAGCCTAGTTTTTCCGACGCGAACTAACACAAAGAATAAATCAGGACGCAACAGAATCTCCTCACGTCCTTCCTCCGCCCCCTGACTCAACTCACCCCGTCACATTCACCATCAGCCCAGCGGAAGCGACTCAGCACGCGTCAAGTACTCTTGCCGAGACGCGTACAGGCGCATCGAGAGCGATTGCCGAAGCGCTCGATCGGGGGTGGGATGATTTCCCAAACGGCCGGTTCGGAGACGCCAAGAGTCCTGCGTTCGGAAACGTGGATCCGTGGGACGGAGGAGGGCTTGGAGTATCGGTGGGTAGCATCGTTTCGCTGCTACGCCTTTCTGTTTCTAAAGGGCAACTCTATAGCCACAAGCTGCAATCGCCCAATGGGAATATCCAACAACTCACGCCGACTTAACATCCCTCTTTCTCTCATTCCTTCGCGCCGAGAAATCAACAACGCCATTCTCACCAACACCCCTCTCCGCCGAATCCGAGCCGATCCTACCTCAACTTATCTCTTTGACGGCACAAGGTCTCTGGACCGTAGCATCCCAACCAGCGGTCGACGCCGTACTCTCGAGTGATCCAGTAGTAGGGTGGGGCCCGCGCGGTGGAAGGGTATTCCAGAAACCATTTGTGGAGTTCTTTTGTGAGATAGAACTAGTAGGGCGGCTGGTCAGAGCCGTAGATGAGTTTGGTGATGGGTGGGTGACGTATTTTGCGGGGAACAACGAGGTGAGTGACTTGTGATAGCAGGCTTGGAGGCAAGGAATATTGACTTAATGAAACTTTAGGATGGTTTTGAGACGAACATAGCCGAAGATGGAAGTAACGCCGTAACATGGGGCGTCTTCCCCGGTCAAGAAATAGCCCAGCCAACTATTATTGATCGAGATTCATTTTTGGCTTGGAA
>WSTH01000377.1:0-26122 GCA_019616345.1 Ceratobasidium sp. 395
AGACGCGCAACTTAGGCTTAACCACGACCGCGCCAAGCCCTTATCCGTCACTCCCCCCTCCCACACCCTTCCCTGCTATGCAGAGTGCCGAAGAGCTCTCTAGCGGATGCTCGAAACTGCGGGAAAGGTAAGTACGAACGGACTACACGAGTTTGAGGCAAAACTAAATGTTTATTCTAGGGCAAGAAATCACTTAATCCATTCTCGATCCGGCCTTAGACTCTAAAACTGGGGGGGGGGGGGGAGTACTGTGCGAAGGGTGAGATTTTGGAGCTGCAGAATATGCTAAATACCATGGTGCGTCGTTTTTGTCTTTTTGAGTGTTGGATATTAGGGATTTGAGTGCGTGTGATGCTGCAGGTTGTTCGTCTGCATAGGTTTGCTGGTGAAGTCACGCGTGTAGCGCTGGATGTCGGAACTTGTGATATTTTCGGTGGACACGCGTCGGTACTGGACGTCGAGGGTGTTTGGCAAGAGTTGACGAATAATGTGAGTTTATTGGAGGCTAGAGGAAAGCGAAAAGGCTAACGAAGGGGCATAGGTGAACCGCGTGTGCGCGAATCTGACGAACCAGGTGCGATCGATTGCGTTAGTTATGAATGCTGTCGCCGAGGCTCGTCCGTTATCTTTCTTATATGTTTTTATTCGATGCTAATTTTTCTGGTATAGGGAGACCTTACATGCAAGACTGAGATTGAGGTCGAGGGCGAGATATTGGAGCTCAAGAACACGGTGAACTGCACAGTGGGACCAGTTGAGCACGTTTGCGAGCGAAGTCGCGCCTGTCGCGCTCGAGGTTGGGTCAAGGGGTGGGTATACTCGGTGGTCAGGCCAAGGCCGAAGGGGTCTAGGGAACGTGAGCTGATTTGACGAGGAACGTCAACGTGAGTCGTCTGCTGCCGAGCTTAGTTGTGGTAGATTTTGATAGAGGCTGGTTGTGTAGGGCATGGCTTCGAATCTGACGAATCAAGTACGATCTATCGTCAAAGTCACCACGGCCATCGCGCACGGAGACCTCCGTCAGCTTGTCGAGGTTGATGTCCGGGGTGAAACGCCGATGCTGAAGAGTACCGTCAACAGTATGGTGGCGCAGCTCGATACGCTTGTGGGCGAGGTGTCACCCGTGGCACTCGAGGCCGGAATAGAGAGGAAGCTTGGTGGCCAGGCTGTGGTGCAGGATCTCGAAGGTGTAGGGAAGGTTTTGACCGACAACGTCAACTTGATGGTACGTACTTAGCTACCAGGAGCGAGGGATGGGTATTGATATCTAACGTGGAATAGGCTCTGAACCTGACGACTGCCGTCGCGCGCGGTGACCTGAGCAAGAACATTGATGTCGACGTAAAGGGCGAGATTCTGGATTTGAAGATCACGGTGAACGGAATGACGGATAATTTGCGTGTGTTTGAGGCTGAAGTCACTCGGTGAGTTGGTCACGCCCGAGTAAAAAGGGGTTTGTGAAGAGATATTGATTATGGACTATTGTCGCGCGCAAGGTCAGTTCACTCGAACGGCTGGGTGGTCAAGCGTTTGTCCTGGGCGTAGCTGGTGTGTGGAAGGATTTGACGGATAATGTGAATGGGATGGCCGCGGATGTGAGTTTTGTTAGTTGAGTAAATGTGGTTTGGGTCCAGTTGACTGAGTTTTTGTGTGGGTTCAGCTGACGTTACAAGTGCGAGCTTTCGCTAGAGTTACGGTGCATTGTCCTCTCTTCTGGGCACCAACATAATAATCTAACGAAGTCTCTAGACTGCCGTATCTGTTTGAGACCAGACGACAAAAGTCGAAGGTGTCGACGGCGACGGGGAAATCCTGGATCTCGTTAACGCGATCAACGGAATGGTGGACCAGCTCGCGGTGTTTGCTGCCGAAGTCACACGAGTCGCGCGAGAAGCCGGAACCAAAGGAGGATTGGGCGTCCAGGCGAGGGTCGAGAACATGTAGGGCAGTTGGCAAGCTGTCACGTATGTCTTCTCATTCTCAAATCAGCAGAGACAATCATGCTGACTTTAAATTTAGTGTATCCGTTGACACCATGACGTCCAATATAACCTCCCAAGTCTGAGGCTTTGCCCGATTATCAGCAGCAGCGACCGATGGAGACAAGTTTGCGCGCTTCGTCACAGTCGAAGGGAGCGGAGAGATGGACTCGCTCAAAACGCAGATCAGTCAAATGGTGTACAACTTGCGAGAGAGTATCCAGAGGAATACGGCGGCGCGTGAAGCGGCCGAGCTTGCGAATCGATCCAAGTCTGAGTTTTTGGCGAATATGGGTCACGAGAATAGGTGCGTTGATCAGTCGTTTTGGGCGTTGAGAGTTTGTGTTGATTTTGTGGGGTGACGAAAGGACGCCGATGAACGGGATTATCGGGATAACGGACTTGACGCTGGATACTGAGTTGACGTGGATGCGAAAGGAGAATTCGTTGCTCGTGCATCAGCTTGCCAAGTCTCTGTTGCCGATCATTGACAATATCCTCGATAAGTAAGCTCCTACATATCACGGATTTGTTCATGTATTGATTAGAAAGCAGGTCACATACTCGCAACGCGGTACAGCATTTGGCAACCTCGAGACGCTCGTTGTACGAGCTCACCAACAAAACCTTCACTTACTTTACGCGGTCGACCCTAAGATCCCGGAACAAGTTTTCGGTAACTCGCTCCGTCTGCGTCAGGTCATCACCAATCTCGTCGGCAACGCGATCAGGTTTACGCCCAGCAAGCCCTGCAGAAAATGCATGGTGTGCTTGTCGCGCAAGCTTGTTTCGATCGGCGAGCATAACGCGGCGGTTCGGTTCTGCGTCGAGGGTACGGGTATCGGTATCAAGCAGGATAAACCTTCAATCATTTTCAATACGTTCTGTCAAGCTGATGGGTCTACTACTCGAGTGAGTTTATGTGCCCAACTTAGGTTATAGTTCGCTGAGATAAATGATAGGAATGCGGAGGCACCGGTCTCGGTCTATGCCTTTCCAAACGTCTTGTCTCGCTCACGAACGGCCAAATGTGGGTCGAGTCCAGGGTCGGGGCTGGTTCCCGATTCTGCTTCACGATCACAGTCAAGATCTCGCGACCAAACACAGAGCACGACCAAAGTCCAGCTGTACAAAGACTGAACGATTCTGTTTGTCGACACGTTTGGTGGCCGGTCTGGCAAGGCGGAGCGAATCGAAGAGTTGCAGCTCTGGCTGTTTGTCGTGCGAGATATCGGTCAAGTGGCGGATAAGAGCAAGATACCGTTTATTGATATCGTAATCTTGGACTCACTCGAAGTGGTGAGTTTAGTTTGGTTGGTTGGCTGATACCATATTGAGGTCTGACGCTTTTGGGGTGTAGACTGAAAAGCTACGCGAGTTGGATCATCTGCGGCATACCCCCGCCGTCTTTTGACACCCGTTATGCCTTGATTAAATCGTAAGTCTGGATGATTAGATAATAATAGACGCTCATTCAAAGTCCGACAGTCACTTGGTGTCCCGGGAATTTCATTTCTGACCACGTCGCCACCTCATCCTCACTCGACGATCTCGCCGAGGCTCTCGCAAAGGGCCTCGACGCGAACACGTCTTAACCCGAGGTCACACCGAGTGATGCCGCTTACGACATTCTCTTTGTCGAGGACAACATTATGAACCAGCGTGTTGCCGTCAAGATCGTCGAGAAATTTGGGCATACGGTTCAGATCGCCGAGAGCGGCCAGTATGCAGTTGATGGTGTGAAGGCTAGTCATGTCATTTTGGTGAGTATTAGACGTAGTGTTGCTTAGTACTAGACTAATCTGGCGCATAGATGGATGTATCTATGCCGTTCATGGGAGGGATGCAGGCAACGGAAATTATTCGCGCATTTGAGCTTGATGAGGGCATTCGTCGAACACCTACTATTGCGCTAACTGCGCATGCGATGATTGGTGACCGCGAGCGTTGCGTACAGGCAGGAATGGTATGTGGTCACTTCTCAAGATTCGGACATTTTCACTCACGGACATTCAGGACAAGCACGTCACAAAAACTCTCCGACGGGCAGACCTCATGAGCGCGATTAAGCGCCTCGCGTCGCATGCCGGCCCACACTAAACGTCTACCCCTATGACCTCATCCCTTTTGCTATCGTGCGTTTTCTTGATCCACGCCCATTCTGACTTACTGTTTTCTATGGATCATTTTTCTGTCTGAAGCCTCCAGTGCCTCTCGAATCTTTATATTTCCGATTGTCTGAAATGCCCTCGTCGCATCCTTGCACCGGTCCCTCATACCTCTAACCGTTGAGCAGCTGGACTCGGTTCCGTGTATCCAGTGTGCAGCGTTTCCTCCCCTTTTCGTGTTTATAATATATATTCTGTGTCCTGTCTGTATCAATTTAAGCATTTCCAGTTATCTATGAGTATGTGTTTGAATATTGTTCTCCTTCCTACGCCAACGTGGCCCCCTTCGAGCGAAAAGGAGACATGTACATATGAAATACATGCATCTATAGCCATTCTTAGGGTGAGCCAATGGGACATGAACTGAGCCCGTAGACAGTGGGCAGCTATGACATGGGCGACCACAAGTGTGGAGTCGATGGCCGCGCTCTGGGAACAGTGAAGCAAGAGAATTATTCGCATTATTGTCTGAATAGCTTCTTCAGGTATCCGTAGTTCGAACCCGTCGGTACCTTGGTCTGAACCGCGAGAGGAGCACTGATCGACTCTCAAGGCACAAAATGGATAACGTGGCGCCAGATTTTAGTGATAGGGAGAGGGAGCGACAAGTACATGAATGGATCGAACGTGATAGAGACCTATATATAGCTGAGATTGATCGAGAACAGTGGATTTGACGTTAGCGACATGCCATAGCGCATTCCAAACAAACCAACGTACCTTTGTACATCTCCTGGAATAGATCCACAATGACAGTATCGTTCCGCCGCGTTATATCCATCTCAAGTTTCCTTCACGAACCTTGCCCCGACGTCGCGCCTGCCACCCGCTGCTGGCTACTCAGGTTTCTCCACGTACGGTTCCTTGAGCGTTCGATTTAGATCATGGTGGCGGTCAAATCCAAGTCGTGCGACTCAAACGCATCACTGATCAACACTGGATTGGAAATTCGGTTGATGACCGCCCTGGCGATCGAATTCCTTTTTTGGATCAATATTAACACTTGTCCGACCGGGTCTTAATAACATCAAAGCCTGGAAGGTAAGCTTGTTTCATCTATTATATTCATGTCACGCTCTTGTTAATATCACTATGCTTGTTCCATTCTTGCGTCTCGCGTTTGGGCAGTATTCAAGGTGGTAGGCACATAGCAATTGAGCCAAACTAGACATTGTAGAGTAAAAACCGGGACAAAAAGTTGGCGTGGTGAGATCTGTAAGGTTCTACGCATATTATCTCGCGTATCTTGCTGTTCGTCTGTCTTTGGACCTTAATCAATGAGACAATGCCACGCTTCGTGAAAAAGGTTCATTTATACATTCATTTATACAAGAAAACAAAGCGCGGAGAATGAGCGAAACGATCGTATGGACATGTGGCGGGGGAAAAAAAAGGAAATACACGTATGTGCTCGAGCAAACGGGATTAGCGTCCAAAAAAGGTCATATCGACGCCGGTTCGGCTTCGCTTGATAGACAAAAACAGCTGCCAAGGTAATCAGCTTGAGGTGACGAAACCGACAAACGATACTTACCAGGCACGTCGAAACTGGACTGGCGGAGCTGCGGTCCTCAATCCAGCGTAAGATTATGTGTTCTCGCCGCCAAACGAATGACCTCCAGCTGGTGGCGTAGCTGCGCGAGATTTTCCTTCTTCTGCGTTACAACTTTCTCCAGATCGATCAGCCGCTCGCTGAGTTTCGAATTATGACTCCTGATACCGGGATTGAGAAACGCGTGAAACGTAGATGGTAAGCAGGACTCACAGGAGGTTGTCGTACCTTTGGCGCAGACGTTCTGCCACCTGTTCCGGAGAGAGGTTTCGCACGGCGCGGAATTCGACTCTCGTCGTGTCGGTTGAGTTACATTTGAAACGACAGATCGAACATGTCGTGAGCCCGGGAGACGAACGACCCTCCGGGGAAGTTTTGGCCCACTGATCCCAACAGGCTACACAGCAAACGTGACCTAAGAACAGGTTAGTGACTTAGACGGATACACTGATAAAGACCACACGAACCGCACGGCGGCGCCCTCGCCTCACCACTCGAGCGCATGTGCCAACAGACCGCACAGCTGAATTGACTATCGTAGTCTTCGACCTTGTCCTCATATATGTCCATGCGCGCGGAAGGGGGCACGATCGAGATATCGTCGAACTTGTCGTTCATGTCGACCGGGCGGGGTCCAAGTCGGCCACCGCGGTTAACTACCATCGGCGGAGGCTCACGATGAGGGGGGGCTGGGGGGTCAACATCGATATAAATAGTCTCCGAGCGGTTGGTTCGTTGCGAGACCATGGCTGTGGTGGAGAAGATTATGAGAGGACTGCTCACGTGCAGGTGAAACGACCCGGCGCACGTGACGAGCCGCAACAATCAACTAGCCATCACCGCTGTCCCTTGATCGTCGACGTCATTCATGTCTGGCCCATCTCCAGCAATGCTCTGCTGCTTGTGCGATTACACGATCATCACTGAGCGCGACTCGCGCGGCCCGGAGCACAGTTCGAATGTGGCCTGGCAAATGACGAACGTCTGCGGTGAGTAGACTGATTTTCCAGACATTCATCCGACTCTGCTAACGGCCGACTGTCTATCTAAGATCACGTCCTGTGTAACTCGTGTGCGTACATCATCCGCGAGGGCGTACCTTACCACCTCCGCTGTGAAATGTGCCCAAACGGCGAACGCGTACCGTCGAAAACCGTCGATTTGAAGGAAATCTTTATAACAGAGACCGTTCCCCCGCCCCCCGTCGCCCTGAGGCAAATGCAGTATGAACTGGACCGGCAACAGTAAGTCGTTTCCACTATTCTCCTTCTCCAAAAGTTGACGCGGACACATGAAGAACCAAGCACAACAAGCTCGCGATAGAAGCGGCGAGGCTACTCGCCGTTTCTAGGGACCTCGACAAACAGATTTCTGACTCAAGCGCGGAGATCGAGGCGTTTGTTAAGCAGTACGAGCAATAACTGCGTTCCGCGACTTGTCTGTAGCGTATTCTCTTTCCTGCTGTTTCCACACGATCGCCGTATATGTCCTTATGAAACCTCCCGAATGCATCCCTTGCGCCCCCAGTTCAAGTGTGATTTGATGAACAGACAGGCACGCTAAGTGCGTACCCCTAAACCTCGATACGGTGAAATCATGCAAACTGTATTAACCGGGCACCCTATATGACGTGACAGAGCCGGTCTGGTTAACGGGTAGCCTTGAAAACTAAAGTTGCGTAGGTGGAGAACCTGTGCAGTGTAGAGGCTTTGAGGTCGGATTCTGATTTGGGTGTATCGGTTGGTCTGAGATAACACAGTTGCTGATTCGATTTTTCTACGTTCCTTATGATAGCCTCTATTTTCTAAACTCGGGCGTGGCACTTAATTTAAGCCAATCAACACGCAAACATTTGGAACGCGAGAAGTCTGGTTTTCCATTAACAAAAACGGCTTTGCGCAGCGCGTCACGTTGATACAATAATGACAACGATAGTATCTATGGAAAGCCAAAAGGAAAAGAAAAAAGGAATACAGTACGAGTCCCACACATAATTAGCGGCTTGCATATTTAATAAAGAGCAAAACTTACCGGAAGAAGCTCGAGCTTGATATCGAAAGGAGGCACTAGATTGGCCGCGGACGAAGCTTCGCCCGGGCCTCTTTCCTTGCTTTCGCCAGTGCCTCTTCCCTCGCCTTCTTCCGTCCCTCTTCCCTCGCCTCCGTTCCTCCGCTCGTCCAATACGCCTTTGTCTGCTTTCGCGCTTGTTTCGTGGCGACTAAAAATGTTGTTAGTCTGGAGCAATCGCTAGCTGGGTGGGATTGCTTACGTTGCTTCCTTGGCTGTTTGCCGCCCATGGTTTTGAAGTCGAGTGAAGGTGGTAGAGTTGATTGCCTCAATCCCACTTGTACGTAATGATATATGTCGTGTGAACTAGCACGTGATTGGTCTCCCGTAGTTAGATAGCTTAGTTAGTCCATACGTATAACTACGACTTGTTAACTGTACCGCCTTTCGCTTTTAATCCTTTATGTTACTCTTCCGTCTACCTGTGTCTCCTCTTTGCCCTGCGCGGTTCGACCTCGCGTTCGTGTAGCACAATAAATATGTATCCAAAAAACAAAAAGAGCTGGCACGTGATCATCAGGGTCATGACTATGCACCTAACCACCGACAACTACTACACCCCTCGTGCGACAGGCTGTGCAGTCTTGGACAATAAACGTCACGCGCTTGACTCCTGCTGGCGGGTTTTTCATTTGCGGCTTGTTATGACCCTCGTACTCGTGTTGGAATTGCTCTACGTTCAGTCCCAAGCAATCGTGCTTGAGCAATCACGTCTTATCGGTTAGTACTTCATTCCAAATGAACAAATTTTCCTCATTCAATACTAGGTTGGCTGACCGAGTGGCTGCTCGACGGATTCGTCTTGAAGTAAACGCCAGTGCGAATGCCTGAGCCGTGCCGAGTCTCATACTGGTTGACGCACTCACATTACTTACGAGCCAGCCGACTCCCAGCACCAGCTCGCCCAAAATCGACTTAAAACCCTCGCGGTACAAATCCGCTCAAGGTATCAACGTCTTCATGGCTATCCGCGCTGCACTATCTCTCTCCTCCAGTTACGGTGCTCGGGTCAGCCGTAAAACCAGCGCTTCGGGCCAAAACTGGTGCGTTCGGGCTCAACTTGAATGGTAAGCGTAACAATTATCGATTGGTCGATCATTTCACGCTAACTGGAGACACGCTAGTACCCCCACATTAGCCAATCAAGCTCTTGTAGCTCGGGGTAGTTCGAAAACACCCGCGCGTCGCTTGTTTCACGCCCGTTCGCGAGATTCTTGCGCAATCCCGCACTCGCTCTCGCCTACTCTTTCCCCGACCTGCCCCCGCCTATCTTCCGCCTGGGCTAAGCCACACACATCGCATCCACGCTAAATCGACCCCCACCTCGCCACCGGATTGACTCCATTCGTCGGGAACCGTCCTGACCCGCAACCGTCGCCTAATCCGGACGGGACACTAGCGTAAATCGGTTATTTGGCCGGTTCGGGGGACTATTTTTCGATTATCGTACTGTGCAAGATTTCATACTCCACGCACACGATCCTACGCATTCGCGGCCCGGCTTTTCGCAGAAGGACAAACGAATGGCAAACGCGGCACCCACGCTGGCCTCCCGCCCCCCACGACTCGCCTCCACGCTTCGCGTCAATCCGGCGCGAACCAGACCGTAACACACGGTCTATGGGTAGCGTTGAACCCTCTCAGGACACTGGGATTCAATAACGCGAGCTTGCGCGTCCCCATCCCCTCTCCCATTCTCCTCAGCGCGCCCCCCCCCCCCTCCGGACTCGTTTGATCGGCTCTCGGCTCGGACGACGCGCACGGACACGATTTGCTGTGTGTACAACTCCGTTAGCTATCGTAGGACACTGCGCGGTCGCGCCTGATGTCTTGGTTATTTCTGTTCGGGGCGTATTGTTTGTTTTTGGTTATCCGGAACCTCTTATGGTCAGTACTCGAATTCCTTATCTGTTTGAGCGAACGCTGATTGCATCGTTCGTATAGTGTGCAACTTTTTTGTCTCAAACCAAAATCCTCGCGGTGCGAGACCGCTCGAGGTATAATGCTGATCGGAACGCCAGCACCTCGGTCCTCCACCTCCCCATCTCTCCTCCTGCCTCCAGTCGCATCGTTCGGTGCGACCAAAAAAGCCGGTGTTTTTGAACGAAAGAACTTCACTCCGACATTCTGTGTCAAAAGTTAGCCTGCTTGAGCCAAACTGGTGAGCATGCCCATCAGCTACTTGATCATGTGCTAACTAGGGGCGCAGTGGCGTCCCATTGTGCATCGAGCTTTCGTAGCTCGAGGTCATATGGGCTTACGCGCGCCACGCGCAGCGATAACTTGTGTTCAAACACCCTCACTCCCCCGTCTTCTTCACAGCACAGCTTGGACAATACGCGCGAACCCAAGCCTCCGCGTTCCGCACGCAGGCTGTGCTAACCAGTCCACGACGACTCGATCCGGTGAGAACACGGTTAGACGGGGCACGGTCCGGGCGCAACCCGACCCGCCTAGTATTCGCGTTTTTTCTCGAGGCGCAGCTCTCGCGTTCGATGATTCGAGCACTCGTTTTTGTTGGTACATAACCTTTATCCTTTCTGGCGTTCGCTAACGAGATGGCCGATACAGTATATGAATCTTTGACCAACACCACGCATCTCAAACACGCCTAGGACCAGCTTGCCGGCACTCAGACGAAAATCCTCGCGGTGCTAGACCGCTCGAGGTATTGTTCCCATCGCCACCTTTGCCACTCCCTTTCCCTATCCCAATTGTGATTCAGCGCCCGGTGTGACCGAAAGGCCGACGCTGTCGACCGAAATTGGCCCGTTATAACACCAGGCTTCACCATGACTTGTAAAGGGCAAGACGAGGAGAAGAAGGAAGTAAAACGTTTACATTCGCGTCGGATAGCAAAATAAATGGGTTATTGTTAAAGTCTACATCGCCCACTACCGGTCTGCTGTACGAAAGCCAGGTAAATTGAAGATATATTGATATGGATAACCGATGTAAGCACATCGGTTTATATACATCGAGAGCGGATAAATCGAAGGCTGTATCTATGGAGGTACACAATAGTCGGGATAAGACAGATACATGTGAAAAGTTGGACAATAAGATCGAAGAACATCGCGTGAGAAAAGCGAGTTAACAGTTATACCGTAAACACCCGGGAAATGGGTTGGTTTTCGGCTTTCGGCTGGCATACCGGTAATATTACATGTATCGTCATAATGATTTACCAGAATGTAGCCAGTACACTCATCATACTCTATGCCAAGTTCGAAGACAGTAACATCCCTGCATCGGTTGTGAGGGCTGGTACGAGAGAGTTCAGGAAAACGGGCAAATACCGGGAAGTCCATCACGCGACTTGCCGCCGTGCCCTCACTCAAAGTATATTCAAATAATCAGATTTAAAACGTAATTATATGCGTACTGCCTCTAGTACTAGTCTCGTATTGAACAGAACCCGCAGAAAACGGAATGATAAAACATAGGACGACTAGTCCCTTGCCCGAGCGCTAATGGCCTTTGCATTGGGAACGAGCCAGCGTGAGGTGGAAAGCCGTTTTGGTGTACCCCATACTACCCTGCAAGGTCTCATGCTGGGACCACAGGGTAGGCACAATGCTCACCAGTATCAGTGAGATGGAGAAGGCGAGTTGGACAAGCTCAAGTGTACATATAGAAATCAAAATGTATATATTGTGAACGATAGAACGATACAAAAGAGTGTGAATATGAGTATGAGGATGAGTAGGAGAGGGCTCGCAGAGCCCGTATTTATACCCTACGATTATACGCTCCAAGTCATATGCGTGAGTGCTGCGCATACACTTGACTCGATTACTGACTCACGATTCTCGTATGTTCTTCAACATTTGAGCGGTTTCTACAGTACACGCAAGCTGTGATTCAGGTTGGGGAGCGGCACAAGCAGACCGAAGAAGAGAAGGCCAAAGCAAAAGAGTATAGAAATCGAAATGTACATATTATCATGTATGGAACGATTTTGAAAGAGTGTGAGTGTGAGTAAAAGATGGGGTCAGAGAGGATTTGTAGAGCCCGTATTTATACCCTACGACTATGCGCTCCGAGTCATATGCGTAAGTGCTGCGCATACACTCGACTCGATTACTGAGTCACAAATCTCGCATGTTCCATTACATTCGGGCGGTTTCTACAAAGAGTTGAGTAGATGTTGAAGGTGAGGGTGAGGGCGCAGCCGTAGTTGTAATTGCAGTAGTGGCGGCGACCAGGGTCGAGGTCGGGCTCGTCAAAAACGCGCTGAACCATCGGATAGTCAAAGTGAATACGAGATAGGAGTAAGTTATCTAACAACCTACAGCCACAGCCACTCAATTACGTGATCATAGAATTTATTTTTATGATATTCTTTGGCATCAGAGCCGTCATGCGACGACTAAGATTGTGGCTGTGTTGGCGGTTGTTGGATTTGAGAACGCACCCAACCGTTCTACCTATACCACACAAAAACCGAGCCACGTCCCCCTTTTATTTCTAGTTTTACGCTTTACCCACTGCTAACAGATGTATCCTGGAGCTTGTCTGACGCTCGCAAGCCTTGATTCAACAGCTTTATTATCAGTTTAACAAATCTTTGATCCGGATTTTCATCCATCGAAGAGATGAATCAAGCACAACATCCACGAAATAAAGTTGAGTACCACAAAAGCGGACATACAGGAGCTTGCATACCCGTGCAGTGTTTACGCGCAGTTTGAGTTGACGTTATTATGTGCGTAATGGCGAAACAGCCGGTGGCCCACTTCCGGGCGCTTACGGTACATGTTGTTGTCACAAAAGTCTATGACGTAAACACAATCAGCGAATATCATAGCAACCACGACGATGTCCAAACAATCCCGCCTCGCCCCGACAGCCAAACGAAGTATTTTCCGCACTCTGCTCGAACACTTCTCGCCTGATGTCTGACTTGCTTTCGCTGTAGATGGGAGGTTAACGATAACATTCAACGCCAGGAAGGATCGTGTATGTTTTGTTCCACCTTGTTGTTATTCTTTTTTTTTTCAACGTGTCTGGTCTTGATTTACAGTATTGCTTCTACTGCGAGGAGGGAGGGCGCATTATTGAATGTAGCACTTGCGACCGTGCGTTCTGCTACAACACGGAAGATGAAAGTACCAATACAACCGAACCCGTCGAAAAAACAGAAACTTCCGATGCGCCGTGCTGTATCTCCGTTCCGGCAGACATGACCCAAAACAAGCGGCGAAAATTCAGATGCCCAGAATGTCTGCTGCGGGATGAGTTTGCGCCATTGGATGTATGGTATGACCTTATTCGCAGCGTTGATCGGTTTTTACTGGGCTTCTAGTACAGAATCAACAGAGGATCTCAAGCCACTAGGCGTATGGCGATCATGAGCTCGGTTGTCCTCGTGGTCTTCCACCTCGAACATCTCCGCGATGCGGCCAACACGCTAACACGGCAGTTATGCGCAGTTCTGGGTGTTCTCGAGATCCACATTGTGACCGAAGTTTTGTTGTTGAACGGGGAAGTGGATGAGGAGTCCGTGGCCCGTATTGATGAAGAGTGAGCACAATAGTTTCTTTCCTCTCAAGGGTAGCCCCAGAACCGCATTTTCGATAGGCTCCTTCCGAAAGCGCCATACCATCTCGCCGTACTCTTTTTTACCGAGAGTGATCCAAGGGGCGGGTGGTGGATTTCATCTGCAAAAGGAACAGACCTCGGAGGGCGATGCAATGAGGACAAGTTCATTAGTTACCACACCACTAATCTTATACCCTTAGCGCAGGATGCGCTTACTGCCAGGCTGTTCCCTGTCACCTGCGGAATGAATATGTTCAACGAGAAGACCGTCGGTCGTATCTATGAAGCGGTCAACATGTACGTCTTAGTTCGTTTGGGACACGTCATCTGGGGCTGAAACACTTCCGTTTTTTCAGACGACCATGGCACTCTGTCCTGTTCGCCTCCGCTCCATCTGTTTCGCCTACCAGATTCGTCGATTTCTTTCCCGAGCTGTTTGTCCATCTCTTCTATTTTGGAGCGCCCTTTCAAAGCTCTGTACTGCGTACATGGGCTAAGTCGTACGACGCGCGTCAACAAACTGGTCTCGTTATCATGGATCGAGCGCATTGGAGGGACGGCCCCTTGGGTGTGCAGAAAATCGAGCACGCCCCGTACATCAGTAGCCCCTACGGCCATGATTTGCCGATGATCCCTTCGTTGTGCGGCTGTTGGGACCAGGCGCCTCACCACTGGAGGCTCCGGTTCTCGGATTCCGATTTCGGCGAGTGGTTTGGATATTATGTCTCGTCCTGCTGCGCTGTCGAACTTCATGTTGCGGTTTACACCGCTCATCGCACTGTGAGAGATATTCACGGCACGACTATTGTGCAGGAGGTATGGGATTCCGGAAGCGCTCGCTTCCTGTTCGATTCAAAGACCATGATTTGCGTAGAGATATCGGTGAGTGGGCTTCGCGCTCAGGATGTATGCGGTCGTTCAGCGTTGATGCTCTCGTTAGCGCTCTAGACGTACCGGCAAAATGTCCGAAAGACCTTCCCACCGCACGCCTTGGACCACAGCCGGTCGGACCGCTGCGGAGTCTTGCACTCTTGTGAAAGCCGAAAAGATAGATGTATAGATGATATGCGAATAGTCCAGTAGATAAGCGATTGAGCTCGGTAATAGGACATGTATTGGCTTATATACTGTACAACGGAAACAGTAACGAGACGGACACAATAACTGCGTCGCTACGAAAGCGACGCTACAGAGCATGTGAACGGAAACGAGAATACACGATAGAGACAGTAGTATGCGGAAAGAAACCGCAGTTACAACACTATAGATACGGTGATCCGGTTGAGTACAATAAAAAATGGGGCGGGAGAGGGCCTGCAGAGCCCATATTTATACCCTACGAAAGCCTCTGAGTCACACGTGTGAGTGCTGCCCATTGACACTTGACTCAACTACTGGATCACTCCTCCTCGTACGTTCGATTACGTTCGAGTGGCTCCTACAGTAGTTCCCTACACCATCTCGTTGAAAGCTGGTTCCTGGCTTCCTTTGCCTATCGAATCCCCATTTCGGTAAAGAATACCAAATCAACGGACGACATGACTGCAAAAGAAGCCGAAAAGCTATCCAAGAAGCTTAGTCGAGTTGCGAGTCTGGCGGTCGATACTTTCCATTCGGAGGACTATCTACGGGGGCGTATGGCTTGAGGTATTTTGGATTATGGGTTTTTGATATGTGCTCTACGAGACCTCTTCTACTCCAGCTTCATTCTTAGCTCTCGCATATTCACACTCTTTTGTAACGCGATTTTATAACAGATCATATATATGGATTCTAGTTTCTATACTTCCGAAGCCTACACAAATCTCAATCACTGCATCGTATCACAAGCGACACAGGGGTCATGTGTTCCATGCAAACAACATGGACTACTATGGTAAATGCGTTCTTCTCTTGTCCGAATTGCCTCTGAACGTATTAATCGTCCCGCTTGTTTAAGGATGAGCGGAGAACCTATGTTTCAGGAGCTCGATTGAGCTCTGAGCTTATGCAGTGTTGAACTCGCTATTGTACTGTGCGATGTTCTTCTATGTTATATCCTACGTTTTCAGATGTATTTTGCGTTATCCCGTCCATCGTGTACATCGTAGCTATACACCTTCAACTTCCCACACACTTATGTGTACACGACATTTCATAGCCTCCAGGCAGCGGCTCGGATGCGGCGACGTAGACTCGAACATAATGGTGCTACATATCTCGCCCTAACTCTCGTGCTCCGTGGGCGTCATCCCCATGCGTATACGTATATAAGACACACGTTTCGGGCATACAATAGTCAGTCCCATCACAATCTCACCCTTTCTCTATCTACTGTACTACCCGTGAAGCTAAATGATTAGTTGGGAGACGCCAGTATCTGAGATATGTCTGTATCACATCTTCGTATTCTACGTTGGGCGGATGACTAAAACAAGACAAAGGGATACATTTTATGTATACGAGCAGCGACAACTCGGCGACTGCCTCATCTGCTTCCGGCCACCTTGTTTCCTGCGACAGCCCAAGGTACTACATGTGTTTATTTAGCACATCTTCTTCTTCATATGGAACGAAAGCGCCGACCTACGAAATCACATTCCGGAACCTGAACTGAATCAGAAGTCAGAATACGAAATTATGCCAGCCAAAGGTATAGGTAAACTCACGTTCAACTAACGGAGCAAGCCCGCCTGTCGTCTTCTTGTTCGGTGTCTTATTAGAGGTGCTCGGAGCTGGTTCAGTACGAAGAACCCTTCGTGGTGCAATGCTGGGAGCGCCGGCAAGAGCGAGCCTGACCTGAATAACTTTCACCATTTCGTGGATGAGCTGGGAGTGGTGGAGAGAAAGGGGCGAAGCCACGTGTTTATATCTTATATGACGTGGACGAGTAGCACAGCAAGGCGCGAGTGTGATCACGTGATCTCTCTGTATGTACAAATACTCAACGTGCTACACAAACACGAAGGTTGAACCATCACGTGATTTTCTCCTCCACCAAGTGAACAACTGTACTGTCTCGGTTTTTTTGTAAAAAAATTTATAATTTCCATCACTTGCTCGTACGATGAGGACCACTGGACCAACAGAATCGAATCGCACACGAGTTCTCAATTCCGATAGCGAACACGCTTTTCGGTTGGCTTCGGTCGTAGAGGCCATTGCTGATGCCGAAAAGATGTTGATACTCTGCGGTGATGGTGTATATAGTTCGGTGGACGGTCTTTCTGTGAGTAAATATAAACACAACTCCACAATTTGATATATATACATGTGTGTAGGGCTTGGAAGAGCCGGTGCGCATGGAAAATGGCCTATTTACAGGTCAAACGACTCTCCGACGAGCAATTCAAGAATGCTCGCCCAGTACCCTCAACTCCAATCTCCTCCCCGACAGCCAGTTGGCCGCTTTCAATCAAGTGATGGCTCGCCGAAGAACCGGTATGGCGAACGCCAAGCCGGGTCCGTTTTACGAGTGGTTGGGGCGTTCGTTTTGCCAAAAGTGAGTCATGTGGTGCCTCACGCCCAACATAGACGGCCTTGAATGTCAGGAGAATAGCGACGACGACTCTCGAGTTACGCAGATGTGTGGAGACAACAGGTTTCTGCGCTGTTGTACTGCCGATTGCCCAACTTTGGATACGCGATACGCGCCGGACGCCCAGAACGGGCTCCTTCTAGGTCAACCTGTCTCCTGCCATCCGTGCACAGATGCAGGTTAGTGTTTTGTTGTCGTCTAAAAGGGAGAATCATCTCTGCTATCCTCTTGTTCAACCTCTCATCCTCCGCTTGAACTGTATCTTGGCCTCACATGCATTCTCGTTTGTTTTAGCTCGGACCGTGCATAGTAAGCGGCTGGCTGGTAACCCACGCTCAAGGCTCTTGCGACCTTCGATCGACGCTCGGATGGACCACCGGTTGCTTCCTGGTGGCGAATGGCGTGACCAAATACTCCACGTAGCTCGAGGTTGCGAGCTACTTCTTGTTGTTGGAATCAACCTGAAGCACACCGAGATCTATCAGTTAATCTACGAGATCTCTGGGATCATACATCATAGGCATGGCGCGGTAATATACGTTGACCCTCGGCCAATTAGGGGCCGTAACACGCACCAAGTTTTTGATATCCACCTTCAAGTGGATATCGGCCATGTCTTCACCCAGCTTCTCTCGGCGATCCACGATGTAAGTACCTTCTCTCGCTACAACTGCTAACCCTACTAAGTTGTATACCTTAAATTATACGTCTGGTAGCCTCCGGGAAGCGAAGAGGAGACGGGTTCAAACCCGGGAGAGAGTGCAGAAGATCGTTGGTTCCAGGTAAGCGAAACAACATCCTGTTGAAGCTCTCTGCGTGAACGTTGCCTATCTTGTTTTGCCCCGTAGGTATTCAACCACTACGTACACCCCACAGCCGCACTCGAGGAGCCTGAATATACGAAGCCGGTGTGCTGCCTGTGTAACATGGGCGTCGAGGAGTGTTTATTGAAGTGCAAGCTGTGCGGCAATAACTTCTGCTACCCCGGACAATACAACGCGGATCAACGCAGCAGGGCCTGCGTCGTGCTAGGGGGGTACGCTAGTACCAGGAGTATTCAGCTTGAGACGGCGGTAGACGAATTCATATGCCCTTGGTGCTGGCGACATGCCGAGCAAGGTATTTATCCGGTCAGCCCGCGTTTCGTTCTTTTACCGAGGAGGCGGTGGTCTTTATAACTTTCTTTTTTTGACTCAATGCTCTGTTATGTGTAGCACTACGTAATTCCCACGCCGCGGCTCACCGTTCAGATCCGAGATCAACCCGCCCCTCGCATGGCGATGCTCGTATACTATCTCGACTCGTTCTGGCCGCAAGCCAAACACCTATGCTCGTTGGTAGCGAGTCGGTGGAGTGCGCAAGGATGGCCTGTAAGTGGACAGAATCTTTGAAGTGCTATGTCTATCAGCCCCTGAATTGATGTTCTGTAGTGCATGATTGAACCTAGGAAACTGGAGGACCTAGGAGAGAACCGCATAGCTCTGGAGCACTGGTGAGTTTCACGCTCTTCGACAAAAGACTCATCCTGACTTTGTACTGTTTAGTGCGTGGGAAGCTAGTACGTTCAACCTCTTCGTCGTTTACATAACGCACGGGCTCTCCGAGACCCGTGGTTACCAAGTATCGCACAACGACTCCAAAGCCCCCGTCGAGGTGAGTTTTTTTTTGGCTCAATAAGTTTGCTCATGCATTGAGCGTCTTCCCTTAGTTGTTCAATCTGACTCTCGCACCCGCAAAAAGCCTCATCGCGCGTGCCCGAGACACTACAGGTTTTTTAATATCCTGTGGTGACCCGTTGCTCCAGTCTCGACAGACGAGAGAAATTCAGGAGTGGATCAACCTGTACGTACTTACTGTTGGTTCTTTCACCTTATCTTTCGTTCCCCACCCTATCTTTCTGCTCTCGTCCTTTTACGATTGACGAACTGACGAACGCGCTCTTCATACTTCAGGCGAGACGACTCATTTGACACGCTGCTAGGGTGCCTGAACCTTAAGCTTGCGCCGGCCTTTATGGTCAATTTCGTTGCCCGAGCCACGACAATGACGGCGAGGAAGGGGCAATTACAGCGGTTTGATTTTCTCAACTGCTGGCTCAGCGACGGCGTCGCATGCCCCCATACCGACCTGCTCTATATGGCGCCGTTTCAGCTGCCATCGATGTGGCTGTTTTCGCCTTTTGATAGCCGTCCTCTCGGAAAGGAGCTCCCTCATCTGCTTACCGTTTGCGCGTGTCGGCCAGACAGCCGGCAGGCAGCCGATCAAACCGTGCGCAGCGCTCGCAAAGTGTGGATAGTCGACCATCATGCGAAGCCTGACATGCAGCTGCGGGACGTGACTGTGAAAGCTCGATGCTCGCTTTGCAAGAAGCAATGGGTTCTCGAAAACGGCGAGCTTGATGGGGTGCTATATAAATCTTGCGGACTTTGGGCTGCGATTGTTCCATACTTTTCCGCTGAGTACTAGCTGTTGCATGCTGCTTCAAATATATGTTCTACCACTGTATTATTTAATGAACTCTACGCCTTTTCTGCTCTTCTCCCTTGAAGTGTCGCGACATATGCCCGGGCCAACAGGCGTTAATAGTCTGATCCTAAAGTAGTTTCTGCTATCTCCGGTGCGCTAATCAATCTTTTTGTGAGTCGTGAATCGTGAATCCCTGTACGCCAGGACAAAACAATCATGTAATGTGGGTACTGGACTGACATAAAATGCTTGAAAGAGCTCTGCAAATCGGAAACAAGCGAGCGTATGTACAGACAGACACAAATCTATCCCGCTCTGCAGGCACATTCACAAAAACAACCTGGTGGCCAGGCTCCCTCTGTAGGGTATTCACGCTCTCCCAGAAGGTCCCGGCCCATGAATGGCCCGTAACTGCTGAGCCAAGTGCGAAAGCGCAGCATACGCGCAGCAAGTACATGATTGACTCACCCGGAGTCTACGGGTATAAATGGGGGGTTGTTTCGCCCCCTCTCTCATTGTTGCTTTACTCTCTTTCCTTACACTCTTTTGTGTTCTCTGATTAGAAAATTTTTGTGTGTTATAGGTTGTAAGCCCCGACTTAATCTCTTTGATTGATATAGAAAGAACATACTTACAAAACTGAAGTAACTGACTAACCATTGCCGATTCATAAGACTATGACTGTGACTGCAGCTGCCGGTTTACATCGCATCGAACCTCTGAAGTGCATTGAAAATTGCAATGCCTGGAGGATACGAATGAAACACATCCTGTACTCACAGATACTGCTCATTATACGAGTATGTCGTCCGAAAGAAAGTAACTCTGCCGTTAAAGATGAGCCAAGTAGCGAAGAACCGAGAAGACAAAGATGGTAATGACTTACCTGACCCGGAAGCAACCATATCTGTCCAGATTAAACGGATTGGGTCAAACAGGACAGGAAAACGCTATCGGACATGAGGTTGCAAGTTAATGGAAGTGTGCTTACTCGTATCTGATCGGATCAAGCATCTACAAACATCGCGGGACGCATCATGAGCTCAACTCAAGACATGTACGGACGTTCAGGGTGTCAGAATAAAGCTGGAATGGGGCGGATGTATCTGCGCGGCTATATGCGTGCGGAAGTCAGCATAACAAGCGATATATGCAAATAAGATTCTATGGGTTGAACCACATGGGGGTAGTACTATTATCGTCGCATACATGTGATCGAGACGATATGTCGAAGGTATCGGTGCTATCGCAAGCTAGAAACGAAGGGAAAGCGACACATGTCGGGGTATGTTTGTGTTTGAGCGCATTGGTACTGACACGGTTGCTGAGCGAGGGGCGCATTTAATGACTGCTCCCACATATGGTTGAATGCACGCTGCGGAGAAGAGCAGTGTGACACGTATACATATACATAATAAGCAATCCGACACGATACAGGTACGTGTCTCACAACTCCGAGCCAGTCGATTTGAGTCAATCATTTGCTTATCAATACACCGTAACACAAGCTGAGCGCAATTCGCGCCGTAGACTTTTTCTCAGGAGTCGACAACTTCTCTGTTTTCACAAGAGTCTTGCATGGTAACCAGTCATGACGGAGGCCTGAGAAGCCCTTCGGCAGAACGAGTCAGCGAATGAACAACGGGTAAGTGTTCGCATGTGCGTGCACGTATGCACACTCGTACTTCCTTCCCAATCGGAATTGTCCTAAATTTGTGGAACGGCTCTATGCCTACATTCCAGATCGCCTACGGTTCCCAGAATCTAAAGCCCCACATATTTTCCAAGCCGATGTATATAAACCGAAGTATTCACATGTTCAACTCATTGCATTCATACAGCATTCATACAGCGTTGCCGGTAGTATTATGATTTACCTGGCCACGTCGCGCACGATTCCCAGACTCTAAAGTGGAAGTGTACATAAATACCGGACAAACTATGATTGGAGCATCTTCGCTTGACGGAGCGGGAAGAGAAGTGCCAGGAACGTTGGGCGGAGGTGGGGAAGTAGGGTGGACGGGCGGCCGCAATTGGGAAAGCGAGGCGCGAGTGCTAGCCTCAATCTCGGACATCTGAATCGTCGAGCTGAGTTGCTGCGTGATTTGATCTTCCTGCCTGGCCGTTTCCGAAACCGCCTTCTTAGAATTGGCAAGCGCAGACTGAGCCTTGCGAAGTATTTCACTGACTGCCGACCCTGAACACAAAGTAACGCAAAACTTAGAAATACCAAAAAGAAATATGACCCAATGCGTACCTTGGCTCCCAGGTACATTGTTGCTCTGATCGGCGTCATAGCTCTCACCCCTACTGGGAGCGCCCAGCACACCAGAGTCGGACTGTGAAGACGCGGAAATCTATCGGTAATGGATTAGCAGTAATCGAGCGGCGAGAAAAAGAAATAGACCAACGGGTATAAAGGCGGACGACATGGTCGAGTCAAAGTGGCGCCCCACTGCAGGAGCTCCGCCTTGCGAAGGTAGGCGGGACGAAGAGGCTAGGGGCCGTGGTTCAACGGCTGTAGAGGTGGGGGTAGGAACGGATTGACTATTCGAGGCTTGAAGTCCCCGCCCCATGTTCACGAGTGCCTCTGTATCCGCCTCCGCGATCCCGGGGCGTGTTTCTCGGGCAGCTGAAGCCCTTCGTTCTCTCCAACGATCTAGATCCAGCCGAGGAGGAAGCGATAGAGAGGGGGGCGTGTTTTGTTGAGCGGGGGGTTGTGGGACGGGAACGTGGGTCGCATTAGATTCGGGGGTCTCGCCACTATCAATCGCCGAGCCCAAGTCGACGTTCGTGCCGTCGCCACCGCATCCTCCTTCATCCGTGTCGGCAGCTTCCATCGTAACGTCAGGAACCTCATTGGCAACCGGTCCTGGCCTCGCACCAGCTCCTACGCCAGCTCCATCGGCCTCGTGCTGGAGGGTCCCAGAGCCTTCGTCCGAAGGAACACCACCAGTGGCGTTGTTTGCTGTACCAGAACCCTCTCCCTCTCCCGGATTGTCAACGTCCATTGGAACCGTAGGTTCGGACGCTGCTTGGCTCGTGGGAACCTCCTCGTCCAGCTCTCCCTCGGCGTCCTGTTCGCTGGCGCTCTCGACATCAGAAAGCTCGTCGACATCGGTAGGATCGTCGGCCTGCTCGATCGGTCGCGATATATCGTTAAGTTTCTCGAGAAAAAACCGATGGTCGGTGACAGTTGTCCACCAACCGGGTTTACCCGGTCCCCAGAACGTTCGAAATAGCGCCGACCGCCCCTCATGTTTCGTCGCATAGCTCCGCACGATGGACAGCCATTTCGTCTTGAAGCGCTCGTCGGGGTGTTGAAGTGCGTAATAGTAGCCCGCCCTAGTATGTAACATCATGATAGGTTCTTTGCTGTGAGGCAGACGCGGCGTCAGGAGCAAAAAACAGACAGAGAGAAAGAGAAAATGCTCACCCACCACGCCACGCAGGGTCCGTCTCCCAAGTCAGCCCGACTATATCCCTCAGCTCCATGAGCTCTATATCGCCTCCGCCCATGTCTCTGTCGTTTCTCTGAAAGTCCCGCCAATCCCACCAGCCAGCCATCCTATGGTACCTCGCGGAACCCCGAAGAGGCGCGACAATACCTCTTACCACGACACCCCGCCAGAACTCATCGGTGTTATCCTTGTAGTCGAACCGAAGCAGCTTTTTGCCTCTTCGAAACAGAAACGCATTCATTGTACGAACGAAATCTAGACAAAATTATTACGTCAATCGAGTAAGTCTCTCAGCGATAAATCATTTGCTCACTATGGCCGGCCGGCAGTTCTACCTCCTCCTCGGCGGCGAACAGGAAGGCTTCGGGCGCAATGATGATATTTCCATTTTCGTCACAGCTCATGATGGTGAGAGGTTCAAGTGCGCGGTCTGAGTGAATAGAAGAAAGCAAGAGAGCACGTGACTGGTCATGTGACCGGTTGCTGTAAGTAGAGTCATTGCTTCGCGTCTCGATCAGAGCAACATCCACGCGTCCTGTTTTCGACTAATTGCTGTCCGCCGATCCCGACTCGTTTCGATATGACCCAGAGCCAAGCACAGGCCGGTATTGTTAATTGCCGTGACTTCCCGGATGAAGAGGGTAACTACCTCCTCGAAGAGTTGTTGTTTCATGAGCCCAACAAACGTCAGCTACTGGAGGAGACGTAATAGTTTTTTGCGCTAATATTGTATCCCCATCCAGCTTTCTGTCGCGTCTTCTCCTCTTTTGATTTTCGCATCAACGGCAAACCAGCTGCCGTCCGTCCAGACATGATTCTCGAAGATGGTTCGAGTGACGTGGAAGTGGTCGGTATTATCGGTACGATCTACAACAAAGAGGGCCTTTTCGGCCAATGCGCTTGGTTTGGTAACCATGACCTCGACTGGTTCTGGGTGCGCATCAAGGGGATTTGTTCTCTAAGGGCCTGTGAGGATCCCAGGTTTCGTCGCGGGTGAGTCGATTCACAGTCTCTGGCCCACTCTTAATCAACGCGTCTCTTGGTGCGCAGGCAGAAATGCTTATGGATGCGCACGCTACTCGGCGAGTACGCGCTCCTGTTGCCCCATGACTCTTATAGAGATCTGTACGAGGAGACAATGGCTGGGTTAGACGCACTGGATGCTAAAGCTACAATGTGGCCCGCATGTGGGCGAAGGCCAAGCTGGTGGAATGATCGATGGAAAGACGACTGGCCGTTCGAAAAGCAGATCGGCGAAACGTCGCCGTTATGGCCATTCGGAAGCTCGCCAAACAATCCGCGCCGGGGTGAGATGCCGACAAACGTGTCCCACATCACTACGCCATGGTCGCTACGGCCTGAAGACGGAACAGTGGCCACTCGCTCTGTAGGAGATGAGTTGAAACGGAAGCCGTCAACAGCTGCGAAACAGAAGCATTCGTCCGGCTCCCAGAAGAGACGTAAGGGAGGTAGAGATGCTTAGCTTCGCTTTGTTATATTTCCTGATCCGTGTTTTATGTAACTACTGCTCCTCAATAACCATATCTGCGCTGCCGTGAAGTTAGTAAGAAACGAGGACGAGATCGACCTCGAAGCAGTAGAATAGCTACCAACATGTAACGTAGCCGTAATCGATAAGCTGTGCTTGGTATCTTGGCTCGGTGTTGATAAGATCAAGTACGACGGGGATACCATGGGGGTCGCAGGCCCCAACTCTCCTGAAAAGAGAGTTTGATCTCCAGATAGTTCTCAATATGTTGTTGATTGGAGATGCGTAACCACCTATAAGGCGCGTATTGTGATAAAAATCGAGGCACTACCAGCGCTGAGTAGTTCTATGGCGCATACATTCTTGTTTCTGACGGGTTCTATGTATTGCACTCGCTCGTATCTTTGATACTGTTACTATCGTACGTTTGCTTGTTTCCGCTCACATGAGTTGTACCGTCGTATCGTAACGACGCATGCATTGATCCTATGGAAATCAAAATGTATATATTATTATGTATAGAAAGGATACGAAAGAGTGTGAGTGTGAGTAAAGGATGGGGTCAGAGAGGGCTCGCAGAGCCCTTATTTATACCCTACGAAAGTACGCTCCGAGTCATATGCGTAAGTGCTGCGCATACACTTGACTCTATTATTGACTCACTCTTCTCGTATGTTCCATTACATTCGAGCGGTTTCTACAGATCCCGCTCTGTACTTGCTCAGAGCCTATGTATATAAACTGATGTACTTACATGTCTAATCTACAGCATCTACATAGCATTCGTACAGCGTGAGCAGCAGCATCATGTTATACTATGTACAAGAGGTGCGAGCCGACCCTACTACTCCTGGTATAATCCGCTCGAATGTAATGGAACACGCGAGAATTGTGAGTCAGACAATCGAGTCAAGTGTATGCGCAGCGCTTACAGCGTGTGACTCGGAGACATACTCGTAGGGTATGAAGACGGGCTCTTCGAGCCTTCTTCTACCCATCCTCACATTGATATTCAAAGTCTTTTGTGCTCGTTCCATCGTTCACGATATATACATCTTGGTTTCTATACTCCTACCCGCATGTCAAGTCTCGCGTTTAACATGACACACCACGCTTCGATCTTCTTAGTCAAACAAGATTTTTTTAGACGCTAGATAGATTAAGAGAAAGAAGTAGCCTATGTATTGAAATCATTTTTGTCTTACGCGATGTTCTTCTCCTGTGTTCTCTATTGCGTACCTCTGAAGCGTAAAGTTCCTGTAGATGGACAAACAAATCGTTAGTAAACAACAGTCTGGAATCCATTCCCACACGCACCACGTATACCAGAGTCCACAGGGGCAGACGCTCTTCTTCGTCCGCGGACTTCATCGTACGAGTTTCGAGAAAGATCGCGTACATCGACGGCGAAAACGGGGAGGGGGAAACAGGCTCGATCACGTGAGTAGTCTGTTATGACAGTTGGAAATAGCCACGTGACCTGCAGGGTTTATAACCGGGTCTCGCCTCCTCAGCCGGAACATCTTCCCGACCACCACACCAGACCGCGCTCCGCCACACCACCCGCGAGGACCACGGCAAACGACGCCGGCCATCACTAGGAGACGCTACCCGACCCGCCCCACGACGTGGGCGCCCTCTCGTTCCGATCGCGAATCCGGACCCGCCAAGCTCGTTGCGCCGACGACCCTCTTTTCCGAAGCTCGGCTAGAGGTTGAGAGGCGAGGCCAACAACGCGGGTCCCTCGCCGACCTCCCGTCCACGTCGGCTGCGCGCTGTCGCGCCGACACCGGGAGTGGGTACCGGTCCCCCGTCCTCGGCCCGCGGCGCGGTCCGTCGGTCGATCGAAATGCGCGAGCCAGTCCGACGCCCACAACGG